>JAAMXK010008441.1:0-11280 GCA_019693575.1 Thalassiosira oceanica | reverse complement strand
TGTTGGCTTAGGAGTGGGTGCGGGCGAGGGCGCGGGCGTTGTTGGCTTAGGAGTAGGTGCGGGCGTTGTTGGCTGATTCGTAGGCGGGTTTGCAAGATTGTTTGTTGTGGGGAGATTTGTTGGCTGGATTTGTGAATAATAATGAGAAATAATCATCCCAAATGACAATGTCAAGGATTAAACTTGCATTTGCACTTGGTTTCCGAGTGGGCGATGTAATTTCACTGATTGTAGGCTCATTTGATGGCTCATCGCTCGGCTTGGCCGTGACTGGTGACTTGGAAGGCTCATTGCTGGGCTTCACCGTGACTGGAGACTTGGAAGGCTCATCGCTCGGCTTGGCCGTGACTGGTGACTTGGAAGGCTCATTACTTGGCTTCACCGTGACTGGTGCTTTGGAAGGCTCATCGCTCGGCATGGCCGTGACTGGAGACTTGGAAGGCTCACTGCTGGGCTTCACCGTGACTGGAGACTTGGAAGGCTCATCGCTCAGCTTGGCCGTGACTGGTGACTTGGAAGGCTCATTACTTGGCTTCACCGTGACTGGTGCTTTGGAAGGCCCATCGCTCGGCATGGCCGTGACTGGAGACTTGGAAGGCTCATTGCTGGGCTTCACCGTGACTGGTGACTTGGAAGGCTCATTGCTCGGCTTGGCCGTGACTGGTGCTTTGGAAGGCCCATCGCTCGGCATGGCCGTGACTGGAGACTTGGAAGGCTCGTCACTCGGCATGGCCGTAACTGGTGACCTGGAAGGCTCATCTTTCGGAAAAGTTGTGGACTGAATAACAATTGCTTGGTGAAAAATTAAATTGATACAGTTGACGGCGAAAGAATTTCTTGTACCCTCACCAAATTAGTTGCGCCAGAGACAGTCGGCGTCGAGCCAATGGTCGGGCCCCACGTTGGTATGGGCGTCGGGAGGTTCACGGGACAAGTTGAAACAGCACACCACGGTCCCGCTGCACTGGTGGGGTCATTCTTGTTGCTGCATCCAGAGTCTTCAAACATGCTGTCCACATAAGTGCCAAGGCTGAAATTGTCTCCAAAATGACAGAGGTCCTGATTGAAGGCCGTTGCACTCTCGAACATTCCCTTCATCTGATAATAAGTCGGATAGAAAATCACAAATCAGATCTGTTTCCCGTTGTTGGTTGCTTGGACTCAACACAAATATAATCTCACCTCTGTAACCTTAGAAATATCGAAAGAGAGTGGTTGATTGAAGGACGTCGCTTCAAAGAACATTAAGTTCATCTGATTATAAGATGGGTAGGGAATCAAATCAGAATCTGGTTTCTCATCACGTTTGAGGCTCCAAACTCCAAACAAATATACTCTCACATTTGTAACCTTAGCAGTATTGAAAGATAGCTGTTGATTGAAGGCCTGTGCAAAGGTGAACATGTAGCTCATCTGATAATAAGTTGGATAAGAAATTGCAAATCAGAATCTGGTTTCTCATTGCGAAGGAGGTTCCAAACAAAATGCACTCACATCTGTAACCTCAGCAGTATCAAACGATATCGGTTGATTGAACGCAATTGCATCAGTGAACATGAATATCATCTGATGATCAGTTGGGTACGAAAACATAAGTCAGAATCTGGTTCTAAAGTTGGACTCAGATCAAAATCTCACATCCGTAACCTTAGCTGTATCAAACAATAGTGGTTGGTTGAAGGCCCTTGCACCAAGGAACATAAAGCTCATCTGATAATAAGTTCGGCAGGAAATCACAAATCAGAGGTTTAACTTTGAGGAGGTCATCGGAGTTGAACTCCACACAATGGCAATATACTCTCACATAAACTCACATCTTGAACCTTAGCAGTATTGAAAGAAAGTGCTTGATTGTAGGTCGCTGTTTCATAGAACATGAAACCCATCTGATAAAAAGTTGGATAGGAATAACAAATCAGCATCTTAAACTTGAGGTTGGACTCCAAACTAATACTCTCACATCTGTAACCTTAGAAGTATCAAAAGATAGTGGTCGATTGAAGGCCGATGCACTGCGGAACATGTCCCTCATACTTGTAGCAGATCCTAAATAAAGTTCAATTTCAGTTGTAGGATTGGAGGGTGAAAACACTGTGTTTTTACTCCTCAACATACCTGTACTCCAATTGATTGGTTCATTGAATGTCTCAGCTCCGGGAATTGACTGTGGTGGGGTTGTATCAGTTTGAAATAAACTACTGAAATCTGTCACCCTGGACACATCCCAGTTCCCTATCTGTATTTGTAAACAGAGATGTCACAGTATAAGCGTATAAGCATGGTGCTAAATATCGGAGGAACAACGTAAACGACTCACGGCGCCACCATATTTGGAACGGGCTTGGCAATTCACATCATTTGTGCAACCCTGGCTAAGATACTCCTGGATGGCAGTTCTTAGTTCGGCATTAGTGGCAAGCACAGGAGTGGGTGAGGGAGTTGGCTGCTGAGATGGGGCAAGTGTGGGGATCTTAGTCGGCTGGTTTGATGGGAGATCAGTCAATTGTAGCCATGGGCCATGAAGGAGTCATGAAGGAATGATAAGTGCATTTTTGGGATATACATGGCAATAGGTTTCTGAAGAATCCCTGTGAAAAAATGATCCAGGAGCCTAGGATATCTTCGCTGGGACTCACCTCCCCATTGGGTATGGGCGTCGGGACCCACGTGGGTATGGGCGTTGGGTCCCCATTGGGTATGGGCGTCGGGACCCATGTGGGTATGGGCGTTGGGTCCCCATTGGGTATGGGCGTCGGGACCCACGTGGGTATGGGCGTTGGGAGGGGGGTAGCTGGGTTTACGGGACAAGTTGTAACAGCACACCACGGTCCCGTTGCACTGATGGGGTCATTCTTGTTACTGCATCCAGAGTCTTCAAACATGTTGTTCACATCAGTGTCAAGGCTGAAATTGTCTCCAAAATGACAAAGGTCCTGGTTGAAGGCCGTTGCACCGTAGAACATATCGCTCATCTGATAATATGTTGGACGGGAAATCACTCAGAATAGTTCCTCTTCTTGGGCTCAACACAAATATACACTCACATCCCCAACACTAGCAGTATCGAAAGACAGTGGTTGGTTGAAGGCCATAGCATCGCTGAACATTTCTCTCATCTGATAATAAGTTTAAGTTGGACGGGAAAACACTCAGAATCAAGTTTCTCTACTTGGACTCAACACAAATATACTCTCACATCTGTAACCTCAGCAGTATCAAACGATAGCGGTTGATTGAAGGCCCATGCATGAGCGAACATGTTGCCCATCTGATGATCAGTTAGTTTGATAGGAAATCACAAATCAGAAGATAGATTCTAGTTGTTACAAAAGTTGTCTCCAAATGAATATGCTCTCACATTATCAACCTTAGCAGTATCAAAAGACAGTGGTTGGTTGAATGCCGTTGCAAATTCGAACATGCGAGTCATCTGATAATAAGATGAGAAAATCACAAATCAGAAGCTGGTATCTAATTGTCCCACTCCACACAAAATACTCTCACATCTATAACCTCAGCAGTATTGAAAGGTAGTGGTTGGTTGAAGGCTTCTGCACCGTAGAACATGAAGTTCATCTGATAAAAAGTTGGACGGGAAAACACTCAGAATCTACTTTCTCTCCTTGGACTCAACACAAATATACACTCACATCCCTAACACTAGCAGTATCAAACGATAGCGGTTGATTGAAGGCCGTTGTGCCATCGAACATGTATCTCATCTGATAATGAGTTGGAAGGGAAATCACTCAGAATCTAGTTTCTCTCCTTGGACTCAACACAAATATACACTCACATCTGTAACCTTGGCAGTATCAAAAGACAGCGGTTGATTGAAGGCCCATGCAGAAGCGAACATGAAGCCCATCTGATGATCAGTTGTTTGATAGGAAATCACTCAGAATCTAGTTTGTTTCTAATTGTCCCACTCCACACAAATATACTCTCACATCATTAACCTCAGCAGTATCGAAAGACAGTGGTTGGTTGAAGGCCCTTGCAAGGATGAACATGTTGCTCATCTGATAATATGTAAGATGGAGAGAAAATCACAAATCAGAAGGTGGTATCTAATTTTGGATCGAATCCAAACAAATTTACTCTCACATCATTAACCTCAGCAGTATCGAAAGACAGTGGTTGGTTGAAGGCCTCTGCAAAGGCAAACATGTTGCTCATCTGATAATAAGTTGGACAGGAAATCACTCAGAATCTAGTTCCTCTACTTGGACTCAACACAAATATACACTCACATCTGTAACCCTTGCAGTATCGAAAGATAGTGGTTGATTGAAGGCCCATGCATAAGCGAACATGTCCCTCATACTTGTTGCAGAGTCTAAAATGAATATTCAAATTAAGTGTTGTTTTTGAGGGTGAAAGTACTGTCTGTCTGTTTATTATGTAACACATACCAGTATTCCAATTGATGACTTCATTGAATGTCTCGGCTCCTGGGGCATCTACAAACAATGAATTGAATTTCGTCACCCTGGACACATCCCAGTTCCCTATCTGTATTTGTAAACAGAGATGTTACAGTATAAGCATGGTGCTAAGTATCGGAGGAACAACGTACACGACTCACAGCGCCACCATATTTGTAACGGGCTTGGCAATTCACATCATTAGTGCAACCCTGGCTAAGATACTCCTGGATTGCAGTTTTTAGTTCAGCATTGGTGGTGAGCGCAGTTGTGGGTGACGGAGTTGGCTGCTGAGATGGGGCAAGTGTGGGGATCTTAGTCGGCTGGTTTGATGGGAGATCAGTTAATTGTAGCCATGGGCCATGAAGGAATGGTAAGTGCATTTAAGGCAATGGCAGTATTATAACGATAATCGGACTCACGCTTGAGCTTGGTGTATCGGTCGGCGAGACGCTAGGCCTTTCTGATGGGGATGCTCTCGCTGTTGGGGATGAGCTTGGCGAAACACTTGGGCTTCCTGTCGTTGGCCTGGCTGTGGGAGAAGAGCTTGGGCCCTCAGTAAATGGTTTCGCAGTTGGAGATCTGCTTGGCATGCTTATTGGCTGATTTGTAGGCTGGATTGGGGACGTGGTGGGAGGGGACGGGATATTGCAGAGGCACAGCCAAGCCATGAAGAAATGATAAGTGCATTTAAGGCAATAGCAGTATTATAACGATAGTCGTCGGACTCACGCTTGAGCTTGGTGTATCAGTCGGCGAGACGCTTGGGACAACTGATGGGGACGCGGATGGACTTGATGACGGACTGACTGAGGGCGAGGTCGTGGGACTGGAGCTTGGCGAATTGGTCGGCGAGACGCTTGGGCTGATTGATGGAGATGCCGTTGGACTGGAGCTTGGTGTATCAGTCGGCGAGACGCTTGGGACAACTGATGGGGATGCGGATGGACTTGATGACGGACTGACTGAGGGCAGGGTCGTGGGACTGGGGCTTGGCGAATTGGTAGGCGAGACGCTTGGGCTGATTGACGGGGATGCGGATGGGCTCGATGTCGGACTTAAAGTGGGCGGCACCGACCGACCGACAGGCTGAAATGTAGTCATTAAGAAATGATGAGTGCAATCAAGGCAATTGCAGACTTTATGAATGCCAGACTCACACTTGAACTTGGTGTTTTGGTCGGCGAGGCGCTAGGACTGTTTGTCCCGAGAAACTCAGTAGGTCCCGGTGTAGGCACCATGGTCCCGAACTGGGTGTACTTGACGTTGTCAATGTATAGGTTACCCATGTAGTCGTCCGGTGGCATCAAATCCTCCGCTTCTGTCGGGTTGAATAAATACGAAATGATGATGCTATGCCTCCCCTCGGGAACAATGATGGTGTGGTCATCCCATAAGCCTCCAGTATTACCAAGATCCGTGTCAAAGTTGAGAGTCCCGCCCACGGGGTCATCGGTCCAGAAGATGTCAATCTCATGGTATGGAGGATCGGCATCGTCTGGATTGATGTCCGTCCAGAAATCAAATGAGAACTCTCCCTGTCCCCAGTCATCTCCAGTGACAAACATGACAAATGAATGCTTGGGCTGAAGATTGTCGCTCATGATATTAGGCGGGGAGATAGAGTTCGGAGGTGATTCCGACTCTTCATTAGAGATCATCCAATTGAAGTTGGTGTTGAGGCCGAGAAAACCCTCATTCGTGAGCAGTCTGCGTTGAAAGGGCAGCCCTAATCCCCCACCCGTCATCCACCCAAAACTTGATTCATCGTCATCCTCAAAAGGGTCGTAGTCAACCGGAAACACGCCATCTACAGGGTCGTCCAAATCATGGCTGTACAGAACAGCATCTGATGATGTCGTGGGCTGAGACGTCATGGGCTGAGATGTCGTGGGCTGAGACGTAGTGGGCTGAGATGTCGTGGGCTTGGACGTTGTTGGCTGGGTTGTTGGATTTCTTGTCGGGTTGGCCGTGGGGTTGCTTGTCGGCTGGACCGTGGGCTGGGTTGTCGGGACGTTTGTCGGCTGATTGGTCGGCTGATCCGTGGGCTGATCCGTAGGCTTGGTCGTGGGATAAAAACAAAATCAGAGGGGCATTGATTGCGTGATGATGGGACTGCCCTGTAAAAAACGTACCAAGAGCGTTGGCGACAAGGTCGGGAATAGAGTCGGATTCTAATTATTATGGGAGTCGTAAGTCAAACAATTAAAAGATTGGGTGTTTGTCACTTGGTAGTTCTGCACTCACTTCAGTTGGGACCTCTGTCGGCATTTCAGACTCTTTGCCGTAGGGTGTAAACGGTGTAAACGACGGCACAGGGGTCTCGGTGTTGTCAGAGGCTGGCACGTCTGGCATTAGCTCAGCTTCAGCGACCTACAGAGGCAAAATCGTAAGCTTGTTGTAAGCATGCAGGCTCAGATGGGCGATTTTATTGCATACTCACAACAGGCGAATCCGTCACCGAAACTGCGACTGGCGAGGAACTCTGGAATACGAGAAGAGTGAGAAATAATGTGGCACGTCCGGGTTGTGAAGAAGAAGTGAAGCCTGGGCCATAGGAACATCATCTCACCTGTGGCGCTGTCGTGATAGGGGCAGCGGTACCTGAGAAGTTTACGTAGCGGTGGCAAACCATCCCGTCCCTTCCCGTCGAACTTGCAACGGGTCCTGCTCCATCCTCGCCGACTGTGCATGGGGCGCCTCTCACACAGTGCCCGAACCCCTTTGTCAAGTCTGTGAGGTAATCCCCCGCAACGTTGCAGTAGCAAAGATCAGACAGTTCATGGTAGTGATACCCCGCAAGGCTGGATGGCGGCACGACTGCGCTGCATGCCAGCTCGCATTCGGATGCCGACTTTGCAAGGAACTGGATAGTGTCGTACAGGCTCCCGGCGGCGTCCAGACAGGGCCCCGCGCCCACAAGAAACCACGACAAATTCTGAAGGAAAAATAAAGGCTGGAGTCAGTCAATGTAGTAATCCCGCTGTATGGTAGAACCATTTACCCCTTCACTCAATAGTCACTGCATGCTACTCACCCCTGAGGATATAGGCTCCGTGGACGGACTTCCCGTCGGACTTTCTGTAGGACTACCCGAGGGTTTTCTTGAGGGACTTTCTGAGGGCGCGGGCATCGGCGCTGTCTCCTGCAAAGAGAGAGGCGAAGTAACCAAGCGTCCGTCGAAGTGAAATGAGACGAGGGCGGTTGGAGTGCGTACGACGAACAAAAAACAACGCTCACCTCCGGAACAACCGTCTCGGTGGACACAAGTGTCTCGGGCGCCACAGTAGTCTGAGTATGAATTCGGCGGATCGATTGGTAGTTGGAAAAGTGTAAAAATTGGGACCAAAGGCTGAGAACACGACTGGGAGGGAAGTTTCGCAAAAGATCTCCAAGCTGTTCCTCACCTCCACCGTCGCTCCCGCAATGAGACCATACCTCTCAAACAGCGGGCGCCACTCCACGCCCTCCTTGAAACACCACTCCTCCGCCGGCCATCCTCTCCTGTACCTGAGCCGTATCCTCTCAGCCTCGGCGACGGGAGACTCGACGTCGACGTACGCCTCCAGCGCCTTAGTGAGGCTAGTCTCGTCATCGAAACAGAGATCGGCAGGTGGGAGGTACTGCGTCTCGATCTTTGAGACTGCCTCAATCGCGAGGAGGGCGTCGTCTGGGGAGCCGTAGAGGCCGTCGGCGACACACCTTTGTTTTTGTTTTTTTCGGCGGCAGCAGCAGCAGTCAGGGTGGAGTTTATTGCCATGTTTACCGGGAGCAGCACAGAGAGACGAAGAAGGTTTTATGTCTGTATTTAGACGAGCAGCAAAATGCGTTGGCACTCTTCAAAACCCTGGAGAAACTCACGCTAGATCGCCGGCGCACAGGAGGCCAAGCTCCTCGGGTGCGTCCCTCAGGTCAACCCCGTCGTACTCGGCGTCGATCTTGTCCGTACTCTCGAAGCTCTCCCCGGCCCAGTGCGTGAATATTGACTCGCGCTTCTTTCGTATCCCCCAGTTCTCCACGCAGTAGTTGTACGCCAGCTCACCGTGGCGATCGTACTTATCCTTGGGGATGGGCAGCAGCGTCCCGTCGCGTGTGACCCAGTCGTCCTCCAGTATGCCGTTGCGCGTCCCCAACAGTCCCAGAAGCGTCTCGCCCGCGCGGTAGTCTCCTGGAATTGTCACATGAGCTTCCAAGAAGCAGCCAAACGAACCCTTGCTGGTGCGTACGTCCAAGTCGACCGTGAAGTTCGTCGCCGGATGTAATACCACGATGCGGTCGGCGCCCCCCCTGGACACGGAGGGGTAGACCACAATCGAGTCGCCCAGGTCGCCGCCCATTGACGCCGGCTCGCCGTCGACGTACATATTGATGGGGCATCCGGCGAACGCGAACATGCCCTCCGGATCGACGTCTCCGCCGAACGACTTTGGCGTGTCGACCTGCACCGTCGGTGCCGCCACGTCGATCCCAGCCACGGCCACTCCCGTGGTCCAGCTCCAGCGTCCCGGCCTTTTCTTGGTCGAGAACAGCCCCTCGACGCGAAACGGCTTGTCCTCGAGGCTCGTCAGCAGTAGGAAGTGGCCGGAGGCCATGCAGTCGAACCGGAGTCCGTCAAAAGTAGACACGTGAACGTCGCCGAAGCTCGAGCCGGTGAGTCGGCGGTAGATCGGGAACCAGGCGGGCTTCACCGTACCCTCGTCCGGGATGGGAGGCTCCCCCGTACCCTCGTTCAGGGCGAGGGGCTCCCCCGTACCCTCGTCCGGGGCGGTTACGTCGCTGCCATCCTCAGCTGGCAACGCGCCATGGGAGCTGCCTGTGCCCAAGCTGTAGCTGTCGAATAGACCCGAGCCGTCGTAGCCTCCCTCGCCTCCGGAGTCCCCGTCGTTGAACAGACCCGAGCTATCGGAAGCTTCCCCCCCTCTGCCGCCTCCCGAGTCCCCGCTTTCGGACGGGTCCGAGCCGTCGTTGCCTTCCTTCCCCAGCTCCCCCCCTAAACTTCCAACCCCGCCCACGACCGTGTCGCGGTACTCTGTGCCGCCCTGCACCACAATCTGGCCGTCCTCGTAGTACGTCTCCTGGAGGACGGTCACGTCGCCGTCCGCGTACCGCGTCTCGGTGACCACATTCGTGGAGCCGGAGAGCGACGTGGCCACGACGGCGAGCAGGGCGAGGAGGAGGAAGGCCAGGAGGGCCTGGACCCAGCCCCGCCTCAGCAACGGCACGACTGTGACGATTCGGGCGGTCAACGATTGGAGTCGGGTGATTTAGGTGCCGGGCCGCGGAGAAAGAGTGTGGGCAGCGTGAGAGAGAGAACGATTGTTGGCGGCGATGGAAAAACCAATAGGAGTCCGCCCTTGGCGATGAGAAACTCACCCTCCACGGCCTTGGCCACGACAATCGGCAACCCGTCGCCGTCGCCGTCTGACACGGGCAAAGCCACAGGGATCTCATCCTCGTCTGGTCCCCCGCCGGCCGCAAACGGGACGCCCGCCTCGGGATCCTCGGCCTCGGGATCGCCGGCCTCGGGATCGCCGGCCTCGGGATCGTCTGACTTGATGGAGCCCTCATCGGGATCGTCGGGCGTTGGGGGTCCCTCGGGTTCTTTCGTGTGGTCGGCGACCTGCCACTCCTGCATTGGAATCGGGGGGCCATCAGTGTCATCTATGGCGCGAACCATTGTCATGCCGGGCGGGGAACCCTCGGGCTCTTTCGTGTGGTCGGCGACCTGCCACCCCTGCATTGGAATCGGAGGGCCATCGTGGTCATCTATGGCACGAACCATAGCCTTGCCGGGCGGGGGTCCCTCGCTTTCTTTCTTGAGGTCGGCGACCTGCCACTCCTGCATTGGTATCGGAGGGCCATCCGTGTCATCTATGGCGCGAACCATCGTTATGCCGGGCGGTGGTCCCTCGCGCTCTTTCTTGAGGTCGGCGACCTGCCACTCCTGCATTGGAATCGGGGGGCCATCAGTGTCATCTATGGCGCGAACCATAGCCTTGCCGGGCGGGGAACCCTCTGGCTCTTTTGTGTGGTCGGCGACCTGCCAACCCTGCATTGGAATCGGAGGGCCATCGTGGTCATCTATGGCGCGAACCATAGCCATGCCGGGCGGGGGTCCCTCGCTTTCTTTCTTGAGGTCGGCGACCTGCCACTCCTGCATTGGTATCGGAGGGCCATCCGTGTCATCTATGGCGCGAACCATCGTCGTGCCGGGCGGGGAAGGCCGCGGGGGTGAGACCGTGGCATCCTCGTGGCCGCGGTCCTTGACTGGGCTCGTCGATTCCGATGCCATTGCGCTCGTCGTCTCGGGACTTCTGAGTGGTCTCTCTTGCTCCTGTTTGCTTGTGTAGCTGTCGGCCTGGGGGCTTGAGGGTAGGAAGCTGCCCGCTGTTCAGCAACGTCGGCAGTGATCAGATCTACACTATATTGTAAGAGTGAAGTATCGGCCTTTCCCCGGCCGTCTCTCTTCCCTACCTGTGCTGTTGGCAGAATCACCAGTTCCAGTTCACTTCTTGGTCTTGATAAATAAATGGAACTCAGGCCCAGAGACGGAACTACTGCGCTAGAGACAGCCCTGTCCTGTCCGCGGACAACCTCGTGTGGCGGTGTCACATCCGATCTGGCATAGACATGGTCGTTCGTCCGTGCTTTTTTTCGATTCCGACAGTCAATTTTACCAAGGCGGGTCCTCCGTCCCGCCAAGACCAAGAACAAGGCGCGCCGAAACGGGCGAAGCGGATGCGGATAGTGCGAATAGGGGCCCTAGGCCCCCGGTATCGGTCTAGCATCGCAAAATGATAAGTGAGGCTGCGCCAGTGGGGCCGAAGGCATTCGGTAGGCAAAGCCTAAAGGG
>JAAMXK010008435.1:0-11440 GCA_019693575.1 Thalassiosira oceanica | reverse complement strand
TCCGCTCTTCGGCGGCATGGCTAACAATAACACATAAATCAATCCAACCTCTCTCTCTCAGTGGGACTTCAAACTCGACTCGACAACACTCGCGACGCAAAGTGTCCTTCTATCCTTGCATCACAGGGCCGGCTGGGCAGAGGGCCTCTCTGGCTGAAGGGCCTCTCTAACTACGTACAGCAAGGCAGCTACAAGAGGCTCCAGCTGGAACTGTCTAGTCGTAGTTTTACTTAGCATTTAAGTAGCATCTGTGTGCCGAGCAAAGTAAAGGTAAGTAAAGCCCCCTAGCACAGAGCCAGAAATAAGTAAAGTAAAAGTAAGAGAGTCACAGTAAAATGTAAGTAAATTAAGTAATAAGTAAGGTCACAATGAGCCAAATTTACTTTACTTACGCTGTTTACTTAACCCCCCCCTACTTATTATACGCCCTGGCATGGTCTCCCTGCCCTCGATTAACCCAAAGACCCAAAGATGAGTAGTCAGGTAAGTAACGCACAATACTTAAAGGCTAGTGCCGTCATAGTCAAGACTACTGTCTTGGCAAAATTGCGCCGATGTCAGTTCTCTCGGCGCCCGGTCTAATCTAATACGGTTGGGGCAAATTCCATCCTCTTCTCAACTGTGTGCTGCATGGAGGCACTCCAATTTTCTTCCGTCGAACGAGGGGTGACGGCGGGGTCTATCCGGCTCGGCCGAGTGCCCTCTCCACGCCGACGGGTCCATTGGGTCGGTCCGTGGCCTCCTTCGACCTCGAACAACCATCGATGAGCCAACGATGCCGACAATCATCGATCTGTCCGCTCCGATGTGCGCGCGACTCATGTGCGACTGAGTGATGTTTGATTTTCGGCGCAAATTCAACGCCACCATCTTCCGAAAGTTTGGAAATTCGCACGAATCCCCCCTCTAGCGAAAGAGATGGTCTAGGGGGGGATGCCGCTCAATTTAGGATGATGTCCTCTGTTGAGACGGCAGCGGTGGGGTTTAACGAGTTTAACGACTCGGATTGCTTCTACTAGCTATCGTACGTAGTAAATAAGCGTCGCGTGTCGGTTCCTACAGCGCGCGGGTCACGCACGCAGGAAAAAAGTTCATCGAACGGGGAACGGCCTTCAAGTACCTACTGGTCGGACAAGGGGCGGGCCCGTGAGCTGCTGGACTTGGCCGCAAGCGGCTATAAATCCAGGTCCTACCACGTAGCCTCTCTGGTTGCGGATTACGTCCTTGGCCGCAAGCGGCATAGATCCAGGTCCTACCACTAGCCTCACTGATTGATCACGGGTTCTGACTCGACTAGCCTCCCCTGTGACCAGGATGGGTTGTCACAGCGCGTCACGGGCGTACCGTAGGACCTCTCGCCCACGCCCTCAAAGTACGATATCGTAGTTAGCAAAAGCGCTAGATAGAGGAAAGGGCCAAATTTGGCAGACTTTGCGATATAATTTCGGAATGGTGAATCGCCCAAAGGAGAAGCGGGTTAAAAGTCGAGAATGGTCAGTTGCTCCTTGCTCGACTTTCTCCTACTTCTCCCCTGGGCGTAGGTCGCTTGGCGCATTTACAGCGCGACTACCTATTACAGCACCCTTGCGGCCTCGGTCGGCTCGACCGGCACAATGACGATAGGGAGAGTCGAGCTCCTCCATGGCCTCCCCTGGTTGCCCGATGATGGCATCCATGGCACCTATTCATCTCCAATACATCCCCTATATGATGTGCTGCGGCCGTAGGGCTATTCCGATGGCTCTGCGGCCGCCGTTATCTATCAAACGAGCCGGTGCAACAGCAAATTCGCTCATCATCAAACAAGCCCGGCCTGCCGAGGTCCCGGAGCCGTTGATAACGTCGTCAATGATTTCTATAGAAGTCAAGCCGGTGGCTACTGAAGTTAGATGTGGTATCGAAAGTATCGAACTAAGTCCCTGCAGCGCCGCGTGTCCATCGGGGGCCATCTACACCTCCTTCTGGCCCGATATCTGTGCTGGGCTCCTCGCCGTCACCTCGCCGGCACCTCTGTTGGTTGGCCTCCCCCGTCCGAGTTTGGATTTGCAGATCAGAAAACCCCGCTGTGCTGGAATGACTTCGTCTATAAGTTTACTTTCGATGTTGCCAACCGCCGTTTGACGGAGGCTCGTGGTTGTGGAGCAACTCACCTCGCCCTAGGGACGCCATGATGGTTTTCTTCGTTTTTTCTTGTTTTTCGTATGTACTTTAGTTACAGTAGAGGCGGCGGTTTTGCGTGACCTGGCGTGACAACCCATCCCAGGCCCCTATTCACACGTCGTAAGCATCTCCGGCTGAACCCCTAAGGAGGGTCTCAGACTTCAATCCAAAATCTCCAAAAAAGAAACAAACTTGAACTGGCTCCGTCCAAGTTGACCCAGTCCAGGGTGGATGGGGTGGGAAGCAAAAAATAGCAGATCCAGCGGTACGCGGTACACTGGACCTAAGCGGTCCCAGCTCTGTTGACCCCCGGCTCAGTGCAGACGAACTCCTCCTCTTCCAGCTCTCACAGAGCTCTTCCAATGAATCTCGTTCGGTGATTGTGCTGGGTGGACAAAGACCGTCCAACCCAAACAAAACGCCCTCGAGTATCCAGAGGTCTCCAAAGATCCACCGATGACCCGATGATCACCAAAACCCTTGGTGCCGCATACGCGCCTCCTACCCGTGACTGCTCCCTCTCTGGCTTAGTCCCGCTTAGTCAACCATGTGAGGCTCTTGGGCCCAGTTCGGCCGTTCAACGTTGTTCCAGAGTGTTGAGTCTTCCAGCGAGTCTAGCGGTATAATCTGGCCCTGTCGGCTAACCTCATATTCATTTCCAAAATCAATGTAGGGGGCAATTGCCGAGGAGGCAACTGAGCCAGCTGATCTGGAAGGTGAAGATATGCCCATTGCCTCAAATTGAGGAGGGGGAAGAGGCAACACTTGACACATTATTCCTGTGGATGTCTATGAATGAGAAAGGCGCAGCGCACCCACTCACAATCATCTCATCTCACCCTCCAACGTCGGCTCGATCGCAAAGCCACCACTCAACATGATCTGCAATAGAGCGGCCCGTTCCGTGGTCTGCGTGCTGAGAAATCTGGGCGGATGATGAACGAAGAGAACCCCCGGAAAAATGCCCATATCAGCAGAAGCAATGCATCATGGATTGCATGTTACAGATAAATGAGAACGGATATGGCTTATTAGTTTCTGAGACTTGTCTGAGACCTATGGAAGAGACGATGGTCATGATATTTCAAAGCTAAGCGCTCTATCGTCGCGTTTTTCCAATGTTTATACTGGAGGTTTAAAGTATACGTTGACCTTCTAATCCATCTACTTGTCGTTCCACTGATGGCTGCATTTCACGCACTTGTAGAACACTGTCATGGGCTCGTCCGCGCTCCTAATCTGCATCTGCATGAAGTACGCCTCGCCATGGCTGCAAGAAGGGCACACTGCCATGGTCCGGTCGACATTCTTCCAAGCGTCGGCGCCACCGAGTATGTCATCGACCTTTTTCCTAACGGGGTGCGTTCGCTGGATCTGGGGCGAGAGTATCGGCTGGGAGTACGGGCAGGTCATGCATGCGAAGCATTGAGTTGGTGACGAGCTGGTGGAGCTGCTGGTTGTTATTATCTGCAGAAGCGTCCCGTCAAGGGGACAGAACCACATTGCTGAATCGGGTAGGACCGAAGTGGGCCGTGGGGCCCGTGTGACCGAGAGGCCCGAGAGGCGTGTCACTCCTCAACCGACTCCTCGCGATGATTTCGAACTTAAGGGTGTGGGAAGAAGCGAGCCGAGTACAAGTTGGTGCCGTGGAGGCCTCCAGCCTCGGTTTGCTCCTTCCTCCAGACTCTGAAGTCAGAACAGTAGTGTCGGAGACGAGGGCGAGGCTATGATTGGCGGGTAACCATCATGGTGTGGCATCACGGCAGGGGAGGGCGTTACGCAGCAGCTATAATACGTTATTTAAGATTTTCGAGCTGCTGCGTTGGATTTGACACTTGAAGCCACGAAGATCGCACAGGCAGAGGAGACCAGGCAGAAGAGAAGACACAAATCAGTAGTTCATCTCCAGCAACCATGATGAAATCGATCCTCCTCGCCTCTGCCGTCGTCGGCTCATCTGCCTTTGCTCCTTCCCAGCAGGCCAAGACGAACACCGCGCTCAACGCTTGTAAGTGTGCCATGCACAACAATCCCTTCCACGAGCATCGATGGCTTTCTCATCTTCGACCCCCTTGTATGTCACCTCCACTTGACGCGATCCTTGTGAATACCAGACCAAGATGAGCTTGGCGCACAGGCCCCGATTGGATTCTGGGATCCGCTTCAAATGACGAAGGGCGCCTCGCAGGAGCGATTCGACCGCCTCCGATACGTCGAGCTGAAGCACGGCCGCATCTCCAGTAAGTTCATTTATTATCACAAGGTGCAACACGCCGCGCAAACTGACATCTCCATAACCAGTGCTCGCATTCTTGGGGCAGATCACTACGCGTGCGGGAATCCACCTGCCGGGATCAATCGACGCGTCGGGACACAGCTTCGACTCGTTCCCCAACGGTCATGCTGCTATCCTTGGCGATAACGCCATCCCAATCGAGGGCATTTGCCAGATTGGAATTTTCATTGGTTACTTGGAGCTTTTCGTCATGAAGGACTCTGCCAATGGCGCCGCTCCTGGAGAATTCCCTGGAGACTTCAGGAATGGTTTCCTTGACTTCGGATGGGACAAGTACTCCGATGAGACGAAGCTGAAGAAGCGCGCCGTCGAGCTCAACAACGGAAGAGCAGCGATGATGGGTATTCTCGGACTCATGGTTCACGAGCAGCTCGGAAGCAACATGCCTATCATTGGACAGCTTTAGGATGCTGTTCCATTGATGAGAAGCAAACGAATGCAAATGGTTCTGAAGTAGAGAGACTAGTGTACACATAGAAAGAAACGTAACATAAATGTCTTTCCTTTGGGACATCGGTGTCAATGGCGCTCCCATTCATCCCCCCCCCCATTGGTTCATCACATCCGAGCTCTTTGCTAGTGCTACTACATAGAGCCATAGAAACATCTTGTCTCGTCTCAAAACACGGCCTGTGGTACGTAATCAGCAAAGTCCGTATTTTTTCAAAATTTCGCGACCTGGAGTCGCGCGAGAATGGAGGGTTCGAAAAAACCGGCGGTCCGGCCCGTGCCGTACCGCACGGCGCTACTGACCTTAGGACATTCGAAAAGTAGGTACAATTGACCTTTTTCGAAAGTCATCGCTCTCTCTTCTCAGATCGGCCCTCGTACACCATACCGGTTATTAGTTGTCATTGTTATTACAACGACTGCATCGACTCGGGGTGCCGGTGGGGCGGCTGGGGCGGAGACACGGCGACATGGTACATGGTCTACCGTGGCTTCAGAAAAGCTGTCTCTTCATTTTGCGGGAGTAGTCGATGCGCGTGTTCCTCACGGGCCGATAACGTAACGGAGACGGTCTTGTGACAGGTCTCGCATGGCGGCAGGGGCTGGGCCGATAATTTGAGGAAAGAGTGGCGTCTAGTAAAACCCAAATCGAAGAAAACATGGAAACACTCCTATTAGCCTTGGGCACCCTGCTTTTCGCCGCTTCCACCTGGTTCGTGCTGGCCTACGCGAAAAGGAAGACGCCGTGCTTCATCATATTGCTGTCGATAGCGTCGATTGGGTTGGGATCTGCTGCCGTGGCCCTGCTTCCTATCGACTTGAGTTACGCGTCACGCGCCAAGGCGGCCAACGTCACGAGTCACGAAGGGGAAACAGATGACGACTACATCTATAGCTACAGCAACAACCCGACTTACATCCCGTGGAAGGTTACTTACTGGACGACATTTTTCCTCGCGTGGATTATATTGCCGATAACTAGGCAGTCTCTGACTTCGGGCCAATTCACGCGATATCAGCGAATCAAGGACGGCGTGTCCAGGTCAATCAAGGGAATCGTACTGATGATGATCGCAGGTGTTGTCACGGTGATTGTCTCGGCGGTGAAGCTCAGAACCTGGCACATTGTGACAATCGTAATGCCGGCATTGATGGCGTTGGGAAACACCTACGGTCTGGTCCTCGTGGCACTTTTATTAGGAAACGGTCTAGTCAACATACCGAAGCGGTTTTGGAGAGAGGCCTGTCCGTCAAGCGTGCTGAGACGATCGCGCATAATAGCGAGTCATATCGAAGAGAGTTTGTTTGAGTCAGTCATGCAGCTCGAAGACATTGAAGATAAAATCGAGGAGGTTTGCGCTATGGCGGTTCAACTCGACGAGGGTGGAGATGAGGGGCTCATGCGCAACGAGGACGGAGAGCTGACTCTCCGCGGCCAAAGCAAACGCGCCACGCGGTGCTCATGCTGCGGGGTCGACGAGGTAACGGAGTTCCACGGCTGTCTCGAAGTTCTTGTGAGAAGGAAGAACGAAACGATAAACCTATGCGCCGAGCGCAGGACGAGGAGAAACGACTCACCCACGCGAGGCCATCATCATCGGAGGCGGGCAAGTCGCGACGACGACGGAGATACCCCGGAAGAAGTCAACACGATGGACATCAACTACCTCTTGAGCCTGAGCAGCAAGTTGATGGATGCACAGGAAAATGTGAACAGCGCCCAGCTGCGTTGGGATACGCTGATGGAGCACAGTCGCCTCTTCTCGGCATTGATGGACGGTGAAGTGGCGACCACCGGAGGTGCGGTCGGTGATCGAAGGCAGGGCTCAGACGGATCTAACGAAAACCTACTCTCGCCGTCGTCTAATCACGGCTCGTGTGGCAAAGTTTGCTACATGCTCCGGCGAGTTTGGGTGCGCTATTTACGGTTCCCAACCTATCGCGTCGTGGCAATGATCACGGCGGTATTGTCCGTGTTCGTGCTGATGAGCGAGGTCACGTTAGGGTCAAAGATGAATCTATCTCCGTTCTCATGGCTAGTGCACGGAATAGAAAAAACGGATCAGTCATCGCATCAGATTCCCTTTCAAATCGCCGCGTTGGTGCCGCTACTGTACATGAGTCTCAGCTTGTACTCGTCACTATTCCAGATCTTTGGCTCGTATTCACTTCGTGGAAATCGGCAGTCTCACGGCGTGGCGCTGCTGTTCAATGCGCAGTACCTTGTAAGGTTGCAGTTCCCGCTCGGCTACAATTACTTGCTGATGTAAGTCCACGAAACTTTTTATTTTGCTGTTTTCTAGATCCTCACGACGCCATCTCCCTAGGCTGAAATATGACTTGTCGCACTGCGCTTTCGGAGCCATTATGGATGACATGAGCACCATCCCGTTCTTGGGCGCGAGTTTTTCAGTTTATGCTCCGCTCCTCATCCTTGCAGTGTGCTTGTTCACTCTATGCGACGTGTACCCTCGCCTCCTCAAGTTTCTTGGGATCGAGCACGAAGACGCACTCCTCGTCGGGGACGCGGACGAGCTGGCGCAAAAAGAGAATGACGGGATCCAATTGATGAAGAGGCATTCCAAATCGGCACGCGGCGGGTCCTCTTCGCCCGAGAAACAGCGCCTGAACAGGACAATCGTCTAATAATTGAGAAGCAAAGCCCATACACGAAATGCAGATACGAAAAGCTCCTCCTCGGAACCGATGCATCAGCTGGCTTGCGACGGAGAGCCGTTTCGGGTGCATGAGCTTGCGTCGTGGAGAGCCATTGCAGGCAGGTGTATGTCGTCGACTGGACTCCATCGACCAGGAGGATAACGAGGTTACAAAAAGATGCCGACAAAGCTACACAGATGTTGGCTCGCAACAAGTATGATTGACACATAACCGCACATTTATTACACAGTGTTAACACTTATAAGATAATGGATCTTCTGACATAATCCTACATATTACTTTTCATCGTTCGATTCAGTCTTGACGGAGTCTTCGTCATCACTGTCACACTCCTCCTCAATACACCCCCAGGGCTCTATAACAGGATCCGTGGAAAGTCTTAAGCGCTCTTGCTCGACCATCTAACAAAATTGGTGAGTCATGGTCAACGAACAACGGCATGAAGACACAGGGACACTTACCAACAGAGCCTCTTCCATCCCCGCCAGGGCCTTGACGGCCTTCTCATACTTCGACGTCTGTCTGTCCACCTCCCTCTCCAGGTCGATCACCTTCCTCGCCAGTACCTTGGACGTCATCATGTCCCTGTTCGTGATCCTGAGGAGGTCTTCCACGTCCTCCTTCCGCACCCGCACCTCGTTCGCATCGTCGACGACCTCGACGTCGTCCGACTCGAGTCGCGAGATGTCGGCACTGTGCGCCGACATGCTCTGCCTGAGCGCGTCCCGCTCTTGGCTTATTGCCAGGAGCTCTTCCTGATGCCTCGCCGCCGCGTCCGCCTCGTGTCTGTTCAGTTTGGTCTCGAGCAGCTCGATCCGGCAATCCCTCTCGCGAATGGCCGCCAGATGATCCTCGCATTCCCCCCGGGGGAGCGAGGCGTCGGCCTCCGTCTTGACGACGCGCTCCTGCTCCTCTTCACGCCCGGCGGCGAGGCGGACGATTTCTCGATCGAGCTCCTCGATTTTTGCGCCTGCGGCCCCGAGCTCGGTCTGCAGCCGGGACAATTCTTCGGCCTTGGACTCCGCCAGGGCATCGTATTGAGATTGCGATTTCTTCAGGCTGGACCTCGCCTCTTCCAGTTCTAAATTGAGACTATTGACCTCGTCCAACTTGGCGTATAGAGTGGATGTCAAATGCCTGATATCTTCAATACTCATCTCCTCTAGGAGATTCACGTTCAAAGCCAAGCTCCTTCGCTCCTGGAGCTCGTCCGCAAGTCGTTTCCCGCTCTCCGACAGGGCCGAGACCTGAGCCTTCTCGTCGGCATCCTCGTCCGCCGTCAGCGGCGCCTGCTTGCGGTCCTCGCCTACCTCGGCGTGGCTCGTGTCGAGCTCCTGCTGCAGCGTCGATATCACTTCCAAATGGTCGATTTGACACCGCAGGTCCCTGACGATTTCCTCCTTGGCCTCGAGGGCGCCGTCCTTCGCGTTGAGCTCGTCGGTCATCTTCTTGACCATCTCCTCCAGACTCGAGCACGCCGTCTTCGCCTCGGCGAGGTCGCCGTATACGAGACTGATCTCCTCGTTCTTCACTCCCATCTCCGCCTCGTGCTTCCGCATCGCGTCGTCGTGTGCGGCCCTCGACACTCTCAGCGCCTCCTCCTGCGATCTCAATTTCGACTCCGCCTCCGAGCGCTCCTGACGCAGCGTCTCCACCGCGGCCTCGAGCTCGGCCGCGGGTCCCATCGATTTCAGCATCAGGGTCAGAGCGTCGACGTCGGCCGACTTGGCGTCGAGCTCCGCGGTCAGCCGGGCCAGCTCGTCGGACGACTCCCGCAGCAGGGCCTCGGCGCTCCCCCTCGCGTCCCCCAGCACCTCGACCTCCCGGCGCAGCGTCCCGTTCTCGAGCCTCGCCGCCGCCAGGTCGGCCGCCAGGGACGACGCCTCGCCCCTGACCCTGACGAGCTCCTCCCTCGCCTCCTCGCAGGCCGCCCTCAGTCCCGCCGTCTGGGTCCCGTGCGACCTCTCGGCGTCGGCCTTCCATCCCCTAAGGACCTCGACCTCGCGCAGGACCGCGTCCCTCGCCAGGGCGGCCGCCGTCGCGCTCGCGCGGTGCCCGGCGGCGTCCCTCCGCGCGCCCTCCAGCTCGGACGCGGCCCGTCCCGCCTTCCGCTCGAGGGACTCGACGGCCCCGGTGAGGCGCGCCCTCTCCCTCTCGCCCTCGGCCGACGCCTTCCCCAGCCTGTCCTCGAGGTCGGACTTCTGGTCCGAGAGCCTCCTCAGCCTCCGCTCGGCGTCGGCCCTCCATCGCTTCAGCTCCGAAAGCTCGGTGTTCAGCTTCTCCCTCATGAGGCTCGACGCGTCGGCCTCCATCTGCGCGTCGCTCGACACGCGCTTCAGGTCGGACCGGAGCCCCTCCATCTCCTCCTCCATCGCTAGGAGGACGGCCTCGGTGTTGGCGTTGGAGACTCGGAGCCCGTCGATGGTCTCGTCCTTCTGCCGGAGGAGGTCTCGGCAGTTCTCGACCTCCTGCTCGAGAACCGACGCGTTGGCGATGAAGGTGGTGCTGCAGATGGGAAACGGAGGAGTATTCTGTTAGCGTGCGCCGCAGAATCTGGCTCGACATATGCATCCGTCGGTCCTCACCTCTCCTCGGTCTTCCTCTCCAGCGCCCACTTCGTTAGGTCGACCCGCTCCTCCATCTCGGAGAGCCTCGACGTCGACCGCGCGTTCTCGGCGAGGAGCCTCGAGAGCGACCCGTCGGCCCCCTCGTCGGTCGACACCGCGGCGTCCCGGACGTCCCGCCCCCCGGCCCTGAGCGCGTCCACCTCCTCCTGGAGCAGTAGCGCCTCCTCCTCCCTCTCGAGGAGACGTCCCTCGAACTCGTCCCTCAGGGCGGACATCTCGGCGTCCCTGGCCGCGAGCTCGGCGTCCCTGGCCTCGGACGCGCGCCTGCCCTCCTCCAGCTGAGTCTTGAGCGATCGGACCTCGTCCTCGAGGCCCGTCGCGCGTTCCTCCGCGGCCGCGATACGGGTCCCGGCGGCGTCCCCGTCCGCGTCGTCCTTCGCCCACTCCCGGTACCTCGCGGCGAGGAGGCCGTCCCGCTCCTCCCTGAGCCCGGCCGACTCGGCCTCCAGCTCGGCGATACGGGCCGCGAGCCTGGAAGCCTCCTCCGCGTCTTGTCCCGCGACGGCGGCCTCGAGCTCGTCGCTCGGGGACGCGGCCGTTACGCCGGGCCCGTCCGCCGGGGGCCCCTCCTCGTCCCCCGGACTCGGCTCGGCCGACTCCGCGGACTCGGGCTCGGCGCCATCCCCCGCGCCCCGGCCTAGGAGCTCGGACCGGAGCGCGGCGATTTCGGTCTCGGCCCGTTCCTTCCACTCCCTGAGCGACGCGAGCTGTTCGTCGGGAACGGGGCAAGGTGGTGAGATGACTGCACCCCGAAAAAAAAAGAGACGACACTTCCGAAGGAACAAAGACGAGCGACACGAACTCACCTGGTCCGCCTCCGCCTCCTCGTCGGCGGGGACCGCGCCTCCCCCCGGGCTTTTGGGGGGCGCGGCCGCCCTCGGAACGTCCTCCCCGCTAATGCGGCCGCCGCCGCGGTGCCTCGCGTACCGGTGGTGGTGGGCCCACCCCCGCTCCTCGAGGAGGATCGTGCGCGGCGTCGCCGACCGTCCTTCCCCCTCCTCCGGCCCGTGCTCCTCCCCGGAAGACGCCGGGTCGTCGTCCGTCCCGGCCCGTCCCCCCCCGAGACGGCAGACCTCGAGGCCCGTCGTCTCCCCCGACGAGTCGACGCTGAACTCGGACCCGCGACGGCCGTCGACCCCCGGCGTGCCGCCCGTGTCGCCGCTCGCCAGGCTCAGGAGATCGCACAGGTCCTCCGCCCCGGGGGCCGACGAGCCGCCGTCGTCCGACG
>JAAMXK010008427.1:0-14915 GCA_019693575.1 Thalassiosira oceanica | reverse complement strand
GCGGCCCGCATCCGGGCGAGGGCGGCCGCGCAGCAGAAGGCCCAGGCGGCCCAGGCAAGGAAACCCCAGCCCCCGAGGGCGCAGCCGATAGAGAAGGGACGGATGCACACGAGGGCCCCGGCGGGGGGCCCGCCGAGGCCCGTGGGGGGAGGCGGCGGCCCGGCCATATTCCGGAGCGCCGCCCCGGCCGGGACGCCCTCGCAGTCCGCCCCCCCGAGCCCGAGGAGCGCCGCGGTAATTATACAAAAAACGAACTCGGCGGGATCCTCGGCCGTGGAGCCGGAGCCGGAGGCCGCGTCGTCGGTGGACACCGCCCCGTCCGAGCCGGAGGCCTCGGCCGTCCTCCCCGCCGCCGACGGCGACGTCATCGAGGCCGCCAGCCTCCTCCGGTCGTTCAACACGCACCGCTGGCCGACGCCGAAGAAGTCCTCTTTGGGGGTCCGCGGCAGGCCCCCGGCGGGGCCGTCTCCCGCCCCCCCGGCGAGATTAAACCCCCCCGGCACGGTCGCCGGGAGCAGGGGGGGGAAGAACACGCTCGACATGCTCTTCAACGTGACGACTCGCCTCGGCGACCTGAGCGAGTGCAGCGAGGAGAAGTTCAACAGGCTGCGGGAGCGGGCCGCGAAGATGGCGAGCAGCGCGCACCACGAGCTGCCCCGGGGGATCACGCAGCGGCCGAGCCAGAAGTGGGTGAGTTTCGGACTGTGGTCGTGGATTTTTCGTCGGACGTGCCGCCCCCGGGCGGCAACCGGGCTCTTTTCGATCGGATTCGCTAATTCTTTCCCAACACGTTCCACCACCCCCGTGGCATTGTTTTTCCGTACGGCACCCAACAGCAAGTCCAGATCTACTACAGCGGCAAGTCCCGCTACATCGGCGTCTTCGACACGAAGCTCGAGGCCACGATCTCCTACGAGCTCGCGCGGGAGATCGCCGACAAGTTCCGGACCATCGAGGGTGCCGACAACCGGAGGGAGGAGGTGGCCAAGCAGATCGTCGAGCTGATGAGGCACGCGGCCTTCGGGGGGTGCGGCCGGCTAGGGGGCAAGCCGTCCACGAGGCCGGCGGGCTGGGGGAGCAAGAGCGCCGCGAAGGCGGCCGCGCGTGCGTCGACGACGGCGGCGGCGGGCGAGGCGGGGAAGAAGAGGGAGCCCGCACCAAAGCCCCCATCCAAGCAGCAGAAGCCGGCGAGGGAGATGGCCACCTTGACGGCCGCCCCCAAGGCAGCCCCCAAGGCGGCCCCCAAGGCGGCCGCCAAGTCGGCCAAGGCGGCCGCGGGCAGGGCAGCCCAAAGAGCAGCCCCCAAGACCGCCGCGCCGAGGGCCTCGCAGCCGCCGGCCAAGGCCGCGCCGCCAACCACGCCGAGCCGCAAGACGAACCGCCGGGTCCTGACCCCGAGCCGCAAGGCCCGGGATAGCGCCCTCCTGTCGAGCCCCACTGCGGTCACGGCCGAGACGACCGACGATGACATGATGGTGGACTCCGAGCTCCTGTACGGGGACGACGACGAGTCCGGCCGGGAGGCCGCCGGGAAGGCCGGCGCGAGCCCCCCGAGGAGAGGCAGGGGGGGAGGGCGGAAGCGCCGCGCCAACGACGACGACGGCGACGACGAGTACACCCCCCCGACCCCCACGAGGAGGAGGCCCCGGAAGCCCTCCGAGAAGGCCGCCGCGGGCAGGCCGAGGGGCAGCCCGTCCCGGCGGCCGGGGAAGCGCGCCAGGACCGACCCGTCGTCCGGCCCGCCCTCCGCCGCCTGCCTCCCGACCGTGCCGTACCCCAAGGACGGCGAGGAGGAGACGTTCGTCCTCCACTCCGAGCGGGACGTCGACAGCATCAACGAGCTACACACGATCGTCCGGCGGGACATATGGGAGGGCTTCGTGGTCGCCGAGGGGGCCGGCCTGAACCCGACCAAGAGGGACAGGGACGCCGGCGGCGCGGGGCCCAGCAAGTCGGGAGTCGACAGCCGCGCCAACGGCAGGCTGGCGTGCTACGAGGGCACGGTGGGATTCCGCTGCCGGTGGTGCAAGGACGTCGAGCCGGGGAGGAGGGCGGAGAAGAGCGCGGTGTACCCCCGGGAGCTCAAGAGGATCTACCACGCGAACATCCGGTTCCAGAGGGATCACATCCCGTGAGTTTTTTTCGTGCTTACCTCCTCCCGAGTTATTATTTGTTCGACCCCGCCTCTGACCCGTTCCCTTCCCGTGTCATTCGAGCAGGAAGTGCAAGTTCATCCCCCAGGAGATCAAGGACCGCTTCATGTACCTCAAGAACAACCAGCAGGGCATGTCCCGGGGGCGGAAGCAGTACTGGGTGACGAGCGCCGAGATGAAGGGCCTCTGCGACGGAGAGGAGGGCATCGTCGTGCGCAGGCCGCCGGGCGCGGCCGGGAAGTGAAGTGGGACCTGGATGTCTCGCGGCACGAGCCGGCCTCGCGGGGGTGGCCATCAGGTAAAGGAGTGGTACATTGCCAAGGGGAAGGGTCGAGACCGTTTTTTTTCATTTTCGTTTGCGTGGCGAACTTTCATTATTTCTGCGTGAAGATTGAATAAAGATTGAATAAGTGGGTTGGGAAATGAATGTATTTATGTGATAGCAAGAGAGAGAGAAGTTGGGCGAGTGGGGGGTCTTGTGATGGTATCATTTAAGATAGTGTCTCAGGCATGGGAGGTAACTCCTGCCAACTCCGCCCACTTCGGAGAAAATAGTGAGCTAAATAGCTGGTGATTAATCTTAATAATAGGTTCAAGCAAAATGATAATTTCTACTGATTTTGGTCAACTAAGGGACAAGCGTAATACATTCTAGATTCTTATGTCTTATGTTGCTAGAGTGCCCACAAAACAGTAGACAGAACTGCTTTGGATTCAACTTCTTCGTAGCAACATAAATGTAGGTAGAAGTATTACGCTTTTGTCCTTAAGTCAACCAAAATCATCCAACATTCCATAATGTACGCACACACCATGCATGGAAGATGTTCCTTTCTAAGCAAATTTTCATTGTTGGACCATCATGTATTCAATCTTCGGCGGTTGATCGGCGACCAAACGGCGACACAGATTTTGATGGAGCGAAAGGCTCTGCTTTTCAGTGCTTTAGTTTCTTTTTTGGTTGTTTTGAGATTTGTGGCCGCCGGTCAAAGATACTTGACTTTGCACCATGCAGGATTCGCGCTGAGCGTAATATATAAGCTTCAAGACAGCAGCGCAAGGAGGTGGATTAGTTGGGTTTTGATCTGCAGCCGCCCAGAATTCTGTTCAGGTTGCGTGTCAATCATGGCAGCAACTGACGCCAGCGCCGTGACGCCGTTGACACTGAAGGATACTTCCAGTTGTCCGCTCATTGATGTTGAGGTGTCTGGGCTGCCAGGGAATGAGGCAAGATTCTTGAGCGTGGACAATTCACCACTGATTCCCGTCCATGTCTCAAGCGTGGCACATCCAATGCATATGTTGGGGTTGTACTCGCATCTGTTCGTGGCAATATGACACTTGGGTGCCAGCAAAGGTTGTCAGAGTCTGGGCAGTCGACATCCGCATCGCAGACATGGTTGGTAGGCTGCAAACTTGGATATTTCCTCGGGATATTGGAAGTGTGGTAGGTTTGTTGGAAGCCGATTATCTTAATTAATTTACTTAGCTACCACTGGCTACTAAGGTTCAAATGTAAAAGTAAAAGGGGTTGGTCCTGTCTTCGTCGGGGTGTTGGAAGTTGTAGGTTTGTTGGAATCCGTGGGATTGTTTGTCGGCGCAAGTGTCAATAATTGACCGTCGGACCCAATCCACCTAACATCAAGCATTGCTCGGTCAAAAGGAAGGCGAAACAGAATCTGTTCTCCGTATCGAGATTCTGAACTGTCTCGCATGATGATTGCTTCCCCGGGCACAAGCGTGAGACTGTATTCACCATTGAAGCCATCACCGTAGGAGTCGTAAAATGAGAAGGAATACAGCCCATCGTCAAGACAGATTGACTCCTCGTGATTCTTGTCTCCACGAGATCCCCTATGGCTTGCGAGTTCGGTCTCTTGCCCATCTTCTGAAGCTATCTTCCCAAGTTTGTATGACGTCTCCATGGGAAATGAATCATACCGAATTTGTATCATCATGAGACTGCCACCGCATGAGGGAGACGCAGAAGAACTTGGCTGGGACAAAGAACTGGGTGAGAGGGTAAACGCCGGGGAAGAACTTCCAAAGTAGACTTACATAATTGGTAGGCTGCAAGGTTGGATATTCCGATGGTAGGGAGGTTGGAATCTTTGTCGGAATGTTGGAAGCCGTGGGATTGTTGGAGGGAGACACAGAAGAACTTGGCTTGGACGAAGAACTGGGTGAAAGGGTCAATGTTGGGGAAGAGCTGGGTGGAAGGGTTGGCAATAATTGACCGTCGGACCCAATCCACCTAACATCAAGTGTTGCTCGGTCAAACGGAATCCGAAACAGGACCTGTTCTCCGTATTGAGATTCTGAACTGTCTCGCATGATGATTGCTTCCCCGGGCACAAGCGTGAGACTGTATTCACCGTTGAAGCCATCGCCGTAGGAGTCGTAAAATGAGAAGGAATACAGCCCATCGTCAAGGCAGATTGACTCCTCGTGATTCTTATCTCCAGTAGATCCACTATGGCTTGTGAGTTCGGTCTCTTGCCCATCTTCTGAAGCTATCTTCTCAAGTTTGTATGATGTCTCCGAGGGATAGGAATCGTACTGAATTTGTATCATCATCATGAGACTGCCGCACGAGGGAGACGCAGAAGAACTTGGCTGGCGAAGAACTGGGTGAGAGGGTAAACGCCGGGGAAGAACTTCCAAAGTAGACTTACATAATTGGTTGGTCGCAAGGTTGGATTGTCCGTCGGCGGTAAGGTCGGCATTGTTGTCGGGATGATGGAAGCCGTGGGATTGTTGGTAGGAGACACAGAAGAACTTGGCTGGGACAAAGAACTGGGTGAGAGGGTAATCGTCAGGGACGAACGTCCAAAGTACTTACATAATTGGTAGGCCGCAAGGTTGGATTTTCCGACGGCGGTATGGTTGGATTTTTCGTCGGAATGTTGGAAGCCGTGGGGTTGTTTGAGAGAGACGAAAGGGATGGGAATAATTGACCGTCCGGCCCAATCCGCCCAACATCAAATACGCGTGCTGAACCACTGTTGTTGTCATCATCCCAATCAGCGCCAACTACAACGGTATACCCGTAGATCGCGACACTCATTTCAAACCTATCATCATCTGCTCCCTCAGGTGCGAAAATCTTGGCCTGATGAGTCCACACCTCTCCACTTTGAACAAAGACGTGAGCTGATCCGCTGCCGGATCCATTGTCATCAACTCCATGAGAGCCAATAACTATGGTATCCCCGTAGATTGCGACACTTTTCCCATAGCAATCACCTGCTGCTCCGTCTGGCGCCAAAAGCTTGGCCTGATGAGTCCACTCCTCTCCGATTCGAACAAAGACGTGAGCCGATCCACTTTCGGATCCATTATCATCAACTCCATGAGCGCCAATAACAATGGTATCCCCAAAGATTGCAACACTGTCTCCAAAGTCATCAATTGATGCTCCGATCGGCGCCTGTAGCTTGACTTGGTATTCCCACACCTCATCGCTTCGAACAAAGACATATGCCGATCCACTGTCATAACTACCATAGAGGAAGTAGCCAGCAACAATCATATCCTCGTATATTGCAAAACTTCGTCCAAAGCTATCTCCAAATACATCGTATGCTTCTCCGTCTGGAGGAAGCAGCGTGGCTTGGCGAGTCCATGTTTCTATAATCCGTACAAAGATGGAACCCAATCCCTTACTGTCTCCATCACTACCAATAACAATGGTATCCCCGTAGATTGCAACATGTTCTGCTCCTTCTGATGCCAAAAGCTTGGCCTGATGGGTCCACCCCTCCCTGCTTCGAACAAAGACGTGTGCTGATCCGCTTTTGTAATAATCATGGGCGCCAACAACAATGGTATCCCCGTGGATTGCGACACTATCTCCAAACTTATCACCTGCTTCTCCGTCTGGCGCCAGGAGCTTGGCCTGATGGGCCCACACGTCTCCGCTCCGAGCAAAGACGTGAGCGCCATTATCCACACCAACAACAATCGTATCCTCGTAAATGGCAACACTTCGTCCGAAACGATCCTCTGCTGCTCCATCTGGGGCCAGCAGTTTCAGGATGGAATTCCATGTCAATACAGAAGACGCAGGGACGTTCTCGGACTGAAGCAGTCAAAGATGAATCAGAAATGTTGTGGTCAGACGAGTCTCAACAGTAGACTGGCAAACTTTTCTTCCTTTGGAGTTCTTCCTTCAGCTTACAGTTGACTCTGGTGGCGGACTGGGACTACTGGGACGCGCCTCATTTGGAGCTGGCACTACATTGTCCTAGAATGCTGTGTTTTAGTACCTCCTACTCTCATATGTAAAGTCCTCTAGAAAGACTGAAAGACTTACATTCGGCCCACTCGGTACAGAAGACCCAATTGAAAGAGACGGTGGCTTGGATGGGGCTGCACTCGACTTATTCCTCCTTCCGCCGAAAACGATCCCAACAATAATAGCGGCACACGAAATGACAAGAATCGTCAACCCAAGTATCGATTTGTAATTGTCCCGAATATGTTCGACCCATGTTTGAAGGCGAGTTCTCTCTGAGGGTACAACGATGCCTACGTAGGCCGGCATTTCTTCTGGTGCCAAATGGGCATCAGCTGCATCGTTGTGTGGTGTTGGCAATAAAATTTCGACGCGCGCCTCTTCTACTTCTTCCAATGATGCGCCTACCCTTGATCCGA
This sequence comes from Thalassiosira oceanica, assembly GCA_019693575.1. NCBI lineage: Eukaryota > Bacillariophyta > Thalassiosirophyceae > Thalassiosirales > Thalassiosiraceae > Thalassiosira > Thalassiosira oceanica. The sequence continues at coordinate 8,106 of JAAMXK010008427.1, read as the reverse complement.
TAGACAGCCTGTGATTGAACTCTCCTTCTTCCATCTCCTCACTCGCGCCATTTATTACCGTAGATATCTCTGCGTTGACCTTCCCTTTGGCATCATCAAATTGTTGTTCTTGTTGCTGGATCGGAATTGGGGCGTGATCGGGACCTTCCTCAACAAAACTCATGACAGACTTTTGCTCTCCTTCCTTGGCTTCTTGCTTCTTCTTCATCTTCGCTGCCTTGTCGTCGAGAGTCAGCAATTGTACTTGCTGCTGAATTGGAACTGGAGGGCCATTGTCGCAATCCGCCAAGCAAAGACTTGGCCTACTAGAGCGCTGACGCGGAGTTGGCATTGATGGCACTTCTTCCTCTTCTACTTCTCCCGATGCACCAACCCTTGATCTGGCAGCAATCGGCCTGAGATTTTCTTCCCTTTCCTCAGCTACTAGCTCTGTTGTTGAGCCTCTCTCGTTTGCCGTAGAGATCTCCGCCTTGGCCTTCCTTTTGGCATCATCCAATTGTTGTTCTTGTAGCTGGATAGGTATCGGGGCGCGATCGCAATCTTCTTCGGCCAAACATAATGCAGACTCGTGAACTTCTACCTCCTCCTCGTCGCCTAACGCCAATTGATCTTGCTGCTGAATCGGGGGTGGAACTGGAGGGCCATTGTCGCCATCCGGTAGCAAAGCGAGTGGTGGCGGGTTGTTCTCGCCATCACAGGAGACGGGAACTGCCTCATCTGCAGGCGTGCATAGTTGATGGTTCGTTTCTACTTCGTCGTTCATCTTACCCTTTTGCTGTTTCAATGCTCCATGGAGGAAGGAGCGGCAACTCTATCACCGCTGCCACATTCCAACATAGCAAGATGCAGGTACATGGAATGCAGGAGTGCATACAGGAGAGGAACTCATCAAGAAGCGGCTCCGCCACCCACGCACTTTCTTGTCGGACCGGCAGCCGGCACCGGCACCTCAAGCTCAAGACAGCAAGCGCCCAACCCCTATGTACCAGCTAGAGGTACAATACACAGCATGTAGCGAGTCTACGTCTAAAAAGCACCTGGATGAGTTGAACCTTTGTTCTTGGTCGTACCAAGCCTTCGCGACTAGACTTGTCTGTTCGCGATTCACATCTTCTTGGTCTTGGCGGCAGGGCGAGAACGCGAGGACGTGAGAAGTGAGGCCACGAACAGGCCCGACACGATCTGCTTTTTAGCAAACGTGGCAGCCACGTGCTTGGGTCGGGTGAATGCTGAAGATGCGATACTCTGGATGACTCCAAGCACAAGCCCACAGTTGCAGGAGGGCAGGTTTCGACGCCTCTCTTATCGTTGCCCACATTGCCAAAGAGCCTCCTCGAGCCCCAGGCCGCCCGGCTGCACAAGGAACAGCAGCAGTAGGATCAGACAACGAGCGCAATGTCATCCGAGTCGACGAGCCCAGACGACCACGACCACGTGGATGCCACGGTCTCGCCCCCGCGGCCTTCCACGCCATGCGATGTGTCAACACAAGAGATCGGGGGCAGAACGAACGCCAGCGACAGCGCTACTACGCCACTAGTGCAGGAGGCCCCCCGAAATGTCATGACGGCATCAACAATTCGCGCCTTAGACGACGATGATCCTCCAATCCCCTTGTTGCACATCGTCGACCACGAGAAAGAATCAGAGGGACCCCAACTGCACGATGGCCCGCCCGGTCCTCCTCGTTTACCGCAAGAGCATGATGTCAGTCTCTCAAAGAAAGTCAATGAAGAGCGAGCTGCATCCACGGCAATTGAGGTTCGTATGCGGGTGAGAAGTCATGGCGAAATAACAATACCCTCGCGATTGCTCATCGAATTTTCTGCAGCACGAAGTAGCGTCCGAAGCGCGAGCAGCCCATGTGCCCATCGTCCTACCTGCGTCAACAAATACAGGACTGCCGAGCGCAGCAGCTGGACGTGCTGCAATTATTAACTCTGGTACTGCAACAGCTAGAGGGACTAGGGCCATAGTACTCCAACTGCCTCGGGCTACGATTGTCACAACTGGAGATGGCAATGAACCAGTAATTGCCGAGCCAGTAATTGTGGCACCCGTCGTCCTACCATTTTATCGGCGAAAGGGTTTTGTCTATGTCATGGTTGCAATGGCCCTGCTCGCCATAGGGATCGCGGCGGCTGTGCAGCTTTCGAGCAATTTAGACGGGAGTACCAGCGAGTCAGAAACGTCAACGTCAACGGTGACCAACAAACCTACAACCTCCAATATTTCAACGAAAAATCTAATACCACCGACAGCAACCTTAACACCGACAGAAAATCCAACCTTGCGGCCTACCAATGATGTAAGTTAAGAGAACACTCACCTTCACATTTCTCATTCATCCTTGACTCCTTCAGCCCACAAAAGTCTCCTGCAATGTGGATGCCGACTGCCCTACCTCTCGCTACCTTTGCATGTCACCTGCGTGCAACGTTGGTACGAATGGATGCGAGTACAAACCCGCCATGCGCAAGGGATGCGCCACGCTTGATACATGGACGGGCATCCGTGGTAACGGATTGTCCACGCTCAAGAATCTTGCATCATTTCCTGACAGCCCAGACATCTCAGCATCGATGAGTGGTCTACTGGAAGTATTTCCTAATGCCGAATACTTTGGGTCGAGAATTCAAGCTTTCGTTACGCCCGAGTACACGTGTGACTATACATTTTACATGGCATCTGATGATGATGGGGAGCTCAATCTGTCCCATGACGCTACCCCCGACAATAAGAAGACCATCGCATCTGTTCCCGGATGGGTAGACGTTTACGATTGGGGTGAATATAGGCAACAAACTTCTCAGCCACAACCCCTCGTGGTTGGAGAGAAGTACTACCTTGAGGCACTTGTAAGTTGAAAAGCTCTCCATCTGATATCCTCTGACCGAGCCAACTTTGCTCATTTAATTGTCTCTTTAATAGTACAAGGGAGGTCAAGGCTCAAACCATGCTGAAATTGCATGGAGTTGCACGAGCCAGGGCATGGAGATTGAGGTTATCAACATCTCGAAGATCCCCACGTTCTCACGCTGCGCAGCGGATTCCGACTGCCCTTCCTCTGGCAACCTCTGCATGACACCCGCGTGCAACGTTGCTACAAACAGATGCGAGTACAACCCCACCATGCACACGGGATGCGCCACGCTTGATACATGGACGGGCATCAGTGGTAACGAATTGTCCACGCTCAAGAATCTTGCATCATTTCCTGACAACCCAGACACCTCAACATCAGTGAGTAGTCTGCTGGAAGTATCATCAAACGCGGACAACTTTGGGTCGAGAATTCAAGCTTTCGTTACGCCTGAGTACACTTGTGACTATACATTTTACATGTCATCTGATGAACAGGGGGAGCTCAATCTGTCCCATGACGCTACCCCCAACAATAAGAAGACCATCGCATCTGTTCCTGGACGGTCAGGTATTCGCCAATGGGATCGATTTGAGGACCAAACTTCTGTTCCAAATCCCCTCATTGCCAGAGAGAAGTACTACCTTGAGGCACTCGTAAGTGGAAAGCTCTTCATCTGATAACTTCTGACCGTCAGCTTTGCTCACTTTTTCAGTCTCTTTAGTTCAAGGGAGGTCAAGGCCCGAACCACGCTGAAATTGCGTGGAGTTGCACGAGCCAGGGCATGGAGATTGAGGTTATCGACATCTCGAGGATTCCCACATTCTGCAATGCGGATTCCGACTGCCCTGCCTCTGACAACCTCTGCATGACACCCGCGTGCAACGTTGCTACGAATGGATGCAAGTACAGCCCTACCTTGGGATGCGCCACGCTGGATATGTGGACGGGCATCAGTGGTGACGAATTGTCCATGCTCAAGAATCTTGCCTCATTTCCCAATAGCCCAGACACTTCAACAAAGATATACAGTCTACTCGAAGTTTCCCCAAACGCGGAAAACTTTGGATCGAGAATTCGAACTTGGATTACGCCCGAATACACGTGTGACTATACGTTTTATATTTCATCTAGTGAACAGGGGGAGCTCAATCTCTCTCACAATGCTATCTCCAGCAATAAGAAAACCATTGCATCGGTTCCCGGGTGGACACGTAAATATCAGTGGGATCATTATGGACAACAAACTTCTCAGCCGCAATTCCTCGTGGCTGGAGAGAAGTACTACCTTGAGGCGCTTGTAAGTTGGAAAGCTCTTCATCCGATAACTCCTGCCCACAGCATTGCTCATTATTTTTGAACACTTTAGTACAAGGGAGGTTCAGTCAGGCCCCATGCTGAAATTGCATGGAGTTGCGCGAGCCAGGGCATGGAGATGGAGGTTATTGACATCTCAAAGATCCCCACGTTCTGCAATGCGGACTCCGACTGCCCTGCCACTGGCAACATCTGCATGACACCCGCGTGCAACGTTGGTACAAATAGATGCGAGTACAATCCCACCATGCGCATGGGATGCGCTACGGTTGATACGTGGATGGGCATCAGTGGTGATGAATTGTCCGCGCTAAAGAATCTTGCCTCATTTCCTGACAGCCCTGACATCTCAACATCAATGAGCGGTCTGCTGGAAGTATCCTTCAGTGCCGAAAACTTTGGGTCGAGAATTCAAACTTTGATTACGCCCGAGTACACTTGTGACTATACATTTTACATGTCATCAGATGACTATGGGGAGCTCAATCTGTCCCATGACGCTACCCCCGACAATAAGAAGACCATAGCATCTGTTCCCGGATGGACACGCGTTTACGGGTGGAATAAATATGAAGAACAAACTTCTGAGCCGCAACCCCTCGTGGCTGGAGAGAAGTACTACCTTGAGGCACTTGTAAGTTGAAATGCTCTTCATCCAACATCTTTTTCTGTCAACTTTGTTCACTCTTTTGGCATCTTTAGTACAAGGAAGGTGAAGCTGGGAACCATGCCGAAATTGCATGGAGTTGCGCAAGCCAGGGCATTGCTATTGAGGTTATTGATATATCAAAAATGTATGTTGCTTGATGGACGCATGCTGAGAGGTTCCAACTATCACTATCAGAAGTCGTTTCATGACTTGCGACTTAAATAATTAATTGGGACTAGAAATGCTTGTTTGGACTCAAGAGTCAGTGCCAGCTTCCTTAGTTAGTTTATCAAGAAGGTCAGGAGTTGTTTGCAGACTGTGCTGTGCAAAAGCTGAACCTGTGTTCATACATACTGTGTGAGTCACAGTCACTATTATAATGTTACATCCTTCGTCTACATGCTTGTGTTTTCTGCATGGGGCACACAAAACAGCTCAACAACTGAGACCCATGGGGGCGGCATTGTTGTGGTTGCCAGAGAGAGGTAGGTCGCTGCTGCTTGGCTCGGCTAAGTGTCCTCTCTGTGCTGATGGATTGATAGGGTTGATCTAGTATGTAGTAGCCTCGTTTAACCTCAAACAACCATTGATGCACCGTCAATGATGTTTAGGCCCTACGTAACTGACTGGATGAGTGATGAACTTTTTTCCTGTGTGACCCGCGCGCTGTAGTAACCGACACGCGCCGCTTATTTACTACCGTACGATAGCTAGTAGAGCGACAAAGCGACCAACCAAGCCGTTAAACCACCCTGCCGACGTCGCTAGAATTGAAAGTTTGCAAATCGGGCAGATGACGGCACTGGAGAAGGGGCTTGTCTAGAGGAGTCATGTGTCCGATTTGCGAACTTTCTTTTTTGGCGTTGAGAAGCCATGTGAAAGTCAAACACGGCCCAATCGCACATGAGTCGCGCGCACATCGAAGCCGACAGATCGATGATTGTCGGCATCGTCGGTGCATTGATGGTTGTTTGAGGTCGAAGGAGGCCACGGACCGACCCAATGGACCCGTCGGCGTGTTGCAGAGAGCACTCGGCCGAGCAGGATAGACTCCGTCGTCGCCCCGAACACCAACCGCGTGTCTGAGAAGGTCACACAGGAGGAAAAAAGTTCATCGAGTATGTTCAATATAATATGATAATATATTCCAAAGAGACTGACCATGCCCATGTTAGACATGATCTTAGCGTATCCAAATGAAGCCAGTGGTGCCTGTCTTTTGATCTCTCTTCGTCAGTGTTGGATTCACTTGATTGCGAGCCTAGTTCACAACAAAATAATAGTTTTGGACATGTTTGTAAGAATGTGATGTCCTCTCGTCCGCCTCGTTCTGTGGGTGGGTCGCAAAAAAGATGTTGGATGCATCTGATATCTGATCCCGAATTGATTTAGTCTGCCTTGTTGGAGTCAAGTTCATCCGTCCGTCTGTTAATAAAATGGTCATCATATACAGTCATCAGATGTGCGGTACGGCTTTAATGTCCACAAAAACTGGCTGGAGTCAATACTAGGTAGTAAAGCTGTTCTTCACCTTGTGTATGGCTTATGGCTTTACCTACTAGTTGAGTAGCCTACAAGACTACGAGAGTCAGTTACATGGTGTATCTTCCTTCAATACCAGGGTGCCATTGCTAGTGTCAGATATGAGCTGATGTAGTGTTGTTGGGGATATCTGGACTGGGCAAATCATCAGGGATGTTGTTGGCACTTCTTTCAAGATACATCCACAGGAATTCAATGGACCAGATGTGACGATTGGAAGGTAGACACACATCAATGGGATCCACACTTGAAGACCAAGTTAGTTTCAGTAGTACTACAAGTCCGTACAAAGAAGACTATCTTTGGTCTGGGTAGATGATGTGTTGTAACCGCGCGTAATGTGCATACTATAGGACCTCGCCCACGCCCTCAAAGTACGATACCGTCTGTAGTAAGCAAAAGCGCTAGATCGAGGTAGGAAAGGGCCAAAATTGGCTGAAGTCTAACTCCAAATTTGGCATGAAGACGTCGCCCAAGGGAGAAGCGGCAATTTAGTCCTGCATGAGGACGCCATAGGGCTATTCCAGTGGCTGGCTCTACGGCCGACGTTATCCTTATCTATCAGACGAGCTGGTGTGACGGCAAATTTGTGCATAATCAAACGAGCCCAGCCTGCCAAGGTCTCGGAGCCGTTGATAACGTCACTTCTATAGAAACTGACGGCTACTGAAGTAAGATGTGGTATCGAACTGAGTCCCTGCAGCGCCGCATGTCCGTCGGGGACCATCTACACCTCCTTCTGGTCCCATATCTGTGCTGGGCTCCTCAGCGGCTCTTGGCGGCACCTCTGCCGGTTGGCCTCTCGTCCGAGTTCCGATTTGCTTGCAGATCAGACGACGCCGCTGCCGGGGTGAAATCTCTTCTATAAGTCTACTTTCGTTGTTGCCAACCAATCGCCGTTCAATGGAGGCTCGTGGTTGTGGAGCAATTTGCCTCGCCCTAAGGGCGCAATGGTTTAGTTCAATTTTTCTTGGTTTTTGTAGGTACTTTAGTTACTGTAGATATGTGGGCGGTTTTGCGTGAGCTGGCTTGACAACAGTGACAACCCCCATCGGATGATACGTGGGCGGGCATAGCCTCATCGACTCAGTGGCAAACAATTGAATCTTGCATCATTTCCTGACAGCCCGACAGCCCAGACATCAACATCAATGAGCGGTCTGCTGGAGGAAGTATCCTCAAAAATGGACAATTTGGTCGAGTATTCAAACTTGGATTTTTAAGGCGCGTGTGTGACCCTACATTTTACATGGCATCTGATGATTATGGGGAGCTCCATCATCTCTCTCAGGACGCTACCCCCAGCAATAAGAAGGCCAGACATTGCGCATCTGTGTCCCCCGGTACATGTGGGCTTCCTCCACCAACTCCATCCATTTCCGAGAAAATAGTGAGGCCAGCTAAGTAAATAGCTGGTGATTAATTAATCTTAATAATAGGTTCAAACAAATGTTTCTACTTATTTTGGTTGACTTAGGGACGAGCGTGCGTAGTAATACATTCTAGATTCTTATGTTTATGTTGCTAGTGCCCACAAAGCAAGCAGTAGACATCGACAACTAGCTGCTTTGGATTCACATACATAAATGTAGAATAAATATGTAATACGCTTGTCCCTAAGTGTCCCTACAGTGTAAGAGTCCCTAAGTCAACCAAAATCATCCAACATTCCATAAGGGGCTTTTTTTCCTGACCGCGCCACTCGCGATCACTTCCTACCATACGAACAAAACAC
>JAAMXK010008395.1:0-15265 GCA_019693575.1 Thalassiosira oceanica | reverse complement strand
CTTTGGCCTTGCCCATTTGCCATTCAAGCTGTGCCTGCCTCTATTTGCTTCTCCATCAATCAATGCTCTGAGTTCAGCAGTGCCTGTCTTCTCAGCAGTGCCTGTCTTCTTATCGTTTGACTTGATGTGGTTGACGACCCTGTCGTATGCAGTAATGTTTTTCTCCTTCAGCTCCTCGTGATTGATGACTTTTTCTTGCAAAAGGAACAGCAGGAACGGACACAGCATGATTATAGGTGCTAGGGGGGAGGATATTGATGCCCATGGATGGAAGAGTCCTTGATAAGCGCGTTGTGGACATGAAATTCTAAACATGCAACAAATATTCTGCGTGAGACCTTGCACCATAGTTTCACCTATGAGGACAAGCAAATGTGCTTGCACCACCACAGCAATACGGTTAGTTAGAAGGGATGAAGGCACCACCCATCATGCCATATAAATGGATCAGTGAGTAGACAATCAAGAAGGGGCGTGGGGCAATTTTTGGCTGCTTTTGGGGGTGTATAATTTTTTAATAGGTTGATATCTCATTCAATATATGTGCCCTGACGGCGTTCTCTGTAGATTTGGAATCCTTATTTGATGTAGAATGAGAATGATCCCTCTCCCGTTGCACAACTAACTATACATACTTGCTGAGATATGGCCATTTGAAGTTGACACACCAGAATTTTTCTAATTTAATGGATGGGCTTGTTGTGGGCCCTCTTTTGACACAGCAACACTGGGCATGTGTCATTGGAACCTGAGATGACTTTCCCGGGTGTCAGGATTGTCATTGGTTGTATTCTCTCTGCGTTACTGGCATGAGATGTTGTTCACACCCTTTTTGGCCATGCCCACATATCTTGGCTTCTAGCTGGCGGATGTGGTTGTTCGAGTGATCCCAGCTGATCTACATTTGACGCTGATCAGAATGCAACCCAAAGATTTGGCCCCATTCCGATTTTGTGACCCCCTGTGACACATTCAAAATCTGGCCAAATGGCCCTATACATGCCTCAAAAATTTCATAGAGAGAAATTGACCCTTGGCGAAAGAAAATGACGTCATTGGATTTGTCGTCACTTCAGCTTTCCGGTAGCATCCTGAATTTTGTAGAACCTCCATCCAGGAGAAAAGATATGGATGTCAGACAAGAAATAGTCATGTGCAAAAAAAGGCCAAAAACCTGCAAAAATTAATTTTACTAGGCGGATTACTAGCAGATGGACGTCTCGGACGCGAAACAAATATTTGCACGCCCGCCCCTCGGCCCCCAGATGCTCCCTACTTGGTCCAGTTGGCTCATCGAACGCGTCTCGACCTCCTCGACAAGATCCCCGTGTCGCCGGCGCACAAACTCGAGGTCTTCCGGGGGCTAAATAGCTAAGTTTTTGGTAGAGCATGGCTACTACTAGAAATGGAATTTCGAAAAACCCAGGAGCAGGTCCGGAATGCTGAGGAGCAGGAGAATACACTGGAACAAACTTCCATGGGAATCGTCCGTGTGGATGGGGGTGTAGGGGACACCAAAGGTGAAGGAAAGCTTCATCCAAAAATAAATTTAATTTTGGCGCTAAGGGGATCGAAGCTAGTAACTTGGTCCAGGTAAATTTATTTAATAGGCTAGTTAGCATAAGCCAGTACAAGCACTTTCTTACTGGGAGTAATCCCTGCCTGACTTTGTAGTCGTGTAGGCGATAGGCGATAGGCGAAAGCTAGCTCAATTTTGGTGGAAGTTTCACCCCCAAGACCTGCGGCACGGCAGCATCGGGCTTGTGGGCAGATATGAATGTAGAAACTTTGCTTCAGCTTCAGCTCGGTCGGACTCCAGCTCCTGATACTAATATTTGCTGAGAAATTCCAATCGCATTCTGTCTGCCGATCTGCCCTCCTAGAGCGTCGTAGCTAGTTCTAGCTATGTTACCTATATCACGCAGGCAAATGGTGCCATCTCAGACCCGGCACTACAAATTCTGCAACTCACAAAACCCTAGCTAGGTGTACCCCCTCTCATGCATGCATGGCCCAAACTAGTGTGATAGAAGCGTGACTGGGCATGGGGCAGAGTCCAGCCCAAAAGCCCAAGCCCAGAACGCTAGCCAAACCAACTCAATATCCGAGCTGCCCTGCTCATTGACATCAATTCCGATGTCAATGTTCCTTTGCGCCACCCAGTCCCATACGCCACTGTGCTTTGTCAAGAAGGTCACATGCAGGACTACACACTGTGACCATAGCACACTGCTACCAGAACTACTACCAGAAACAATCCTCAATACCACGAACCAAAAACTCATCAGAGACCGAGAAATCTTGCTGGTTCTGGCTGGTTTGGCAAAAAATTCACTCATCAACAAGAAGTTAAGAATAAAGGATAATTACTTGATCCATCAATCTGAAGGTGGTCTCAGGGGGACATCGTTCCAAAGGAAATATAGACCGAGGGAAGGATTGGCTCGCCACCAATCATCCATCACGGTATCGCTGTCCAATGATATGCCAAAGCAAACACTTTCTTCAATGCAGACATTGATGATTGATAGGTAATCTTCCGGAATCAAGTTCACATCCCAATTGGACATATCTGTGCCAAGATGCCTTTTGAAGCTCCAGTACGTTCCAAGAAGTTTTGCGTCCCACACAGCCCCACTATTGATTGATTTCCCGCCCTTATGGTCTGCAAGCCGGAAACTTCGAAGCAGCAGTGCGATGAGATCCGCCTTTTCTTTGACCAAGGCGGCTGCTGCTATTTCGTCGGAGCAGAATCGATCGGAAGACGGGTCTTCCAATAAAACGGACGAACAGAAGTACTTCGAGAAGGTAACGAGGGATGCATCATGAGAAAACATTTTGATCGTCTTGTGGAACGTTTCCTGCTCTGTGCTCGCAGCTTGAATTGACAGCGACCGGAGTCCGTTCGGGTCTTGGAGGTAGCTCATATGTCCTGCCTTTCGCTTGACGAATAATGTACCTATTCGTCCGTCTTTCCAGTCCGAAGTATCAATGGTCACATCATAATATCGATCCGTTTTCAATCGCAGCTCAGAAAACTCGCAATTATTCGCTATCAGGAATGGAGTGGAAGCCTGCACTGTCATTGAATTCGGGAGAGTCAGCTCGATGGGAACGCAAACCTTCTCGTGACTATCCACATCGATGGCTTCCAGGATTCGCTCTTTGACGGCCAACACATATAGATGTCGTAGAGCTTGCAAATGGTATTGATTATCTGACGAGTTCACTGGCATGTGTGGATAAAATGCCGCTATCAACATGGCCACGTCTCTCGGTGAATTCCCAAGCGTACACTTGCCACCTCCGAGGAAAAGCAAGCCAATCGCCATTCCAAATGAAGCATGTGTGCCGTAAATTGTGTTTTCATCGCACTGCCAGCGGAGAGATCGAAAGAGACGAAAGCTATCCAAATCTCCTGTCCCCGCCATGACCATCGCGAGGCTAATAGCAGTTGTGCACAGGCATGTGAGGAGTGTAGAACGATCAGGCTGCTGGATCAGACTGACGGCATCCTTGTTGTCTCGTAGTTCCATCAACCACAGTGCGCGCTTAATAATTGCGGCTGCCGCGTCACGATTTGCCGTTCCAGCATAACGCAAGCCTAGAGCAAAGCATGCACCTGAGACTATGAAGGCGTTCGCCTGTCGCACTGCCTGGAAGTCAAAGTCAGCAGGGTCGTTATCGTCGCCCCCCTCATCAACCACGGCGTCCAACGACTTTTTCGCTGATCGAATCATTGAGTTCATACCCCTCCTGACGACGGTGGGAATTTGAGAGTCGATCCAATCGCTGGTTGGACATACGTCATTCCACAGAATTAAAGAACGAGAAACGACGCGCAATAAAAGGAGATCAGGGCGAATGTAATCAAGTAAGAAGTGAGTGTCGGGTAGCTGTAGCGTCGATGCCACAGACTCGTTGCTAATCGAATGAAGGCACACGCAATTGTAACTCGTCAGAAAATATTCACTTGTTAGGTCACGTAACAGAAACTCACTGACTTCCAATATACATTAGCCCAACTGCGATGATCGCCCCAGGTGAGGTTATGTCAGTGTTTAAGCCTCCGACCTCTTTTATCTTGCTGTTCTTCTCCAGCTGCAGTCAAAATGTGATGATCAATACATGGTAGAAAAAAACAAAAGAAGTGCCGTACTTACATCACCTCCGCTGCTGAGTGCACCTTCAAACATATCTTTCCTGTGCCTTGTCTCCGTTCCCTCCCCGGTCATGTAGCGCAAAAGTCGCTCTTCTATACACAAATCTTCAAGTCCATGAATTGTTTTTGCGCCTTTGCCGAGATTGACGAGTCCGAGGCTGAGCCCAGCAACCAAACTGAATCCTTCGCGGTCGTTGGATGATTGGTCTTTTGTGGGCTGCCTGCCAATCTCATTGAGCAAGAATTCAGTCATCAATCGATGCGACGAGCCCTCGTAAAGAAGGCCGATGGATGCAACAGCAGCGGCTTGGACGGTGGACGCGAGATCCATTGGAATAAAAGATTGTGGCAGAAGAGAGGGAATGTGCAAGCAGAGCATCTTGGAAACGGCTTGGTCACACGAGCCCCGCATATTCGCAGCCATGCCAATGAATATACCGCAAGTCGTGGTGATAAGTCCAGACGTCAGGTAGTCTGTCAGGTCAGTCCTGGCGGCATGTCCTCTGAAGTGAGAGATGGCTAGAAACGAAACGAAATATTTCACGCAACTCACGTTGTCAACGCGCACAAATACCCTCGTAAACCAAGTGCCATGAGGAATCCACCGTGGGCGTAGCTCGGCGGCGGAGGCTGCGGCTGATGCTGGTTGGAATTATTTCCGGCCGCTGTATTCTCTTGCGCCACTGGCTTGTTGAACTTGATCCAAGTCCGCGTTATGACTTGCTTGTTCTTCCTACCGGAAGTAGCTTTTGGAAGACGAAGTCCCGCTGCGACGCCGTTGTGAAATTCTGGCCAGACACGGAAATTGGCAGGGCATGATGACATGTCCAATGCCAGGTTGCTCATTGTAGGAGGCACTTTACCGGCCAAGACGATATTTGGAAAGATGAGCTAGAGAGTGGTTATCGCAAGCGGATGAGGACTTGTAATGCATGGCAAACAATGCATGAAGAGCGTTCCGTAGGCATACCTGCTCGGATGCTACCAGATTGTGTGTACCCACTGTCATCATCCCTCTACCAATGGACAGGGCGATGACACGTCTACATAGCAATGCCAACTTGTCCTGTTTCGTTCTCTCGTAATCATGGTCGGACAGCTCCACTGGCCTTGGCACGCGAAGGAGAAGTGGTCGAGATGATCTTAGCAATCTAGCCGCCTCCTTTATTCGATTATCTCGAGGATAAATCATAGCTGAGTAATCTTCCAAGGCGATAAGTCCATCGACGTCTTGTTCGCTGAAGTTTGCAGGTCGGTTGGCCTCGTCGTCTGTTGGCGCAGACGCAGTCAACTCGCCCAGGTCCTTTCTTCCGATTAGATCATACGCCGCAACAGGCCATTGGTATGCATCCCTCTCGCTTGGCTGCGGCGGGTCGATTCTGCAGCGTCTAATTGCTTCCAAAATTGGCAGCAGTATTCCGAGTGGAAGTTCATCGTGGAGCTGAATGGAGTGGTAGATACCCTCTTCAAGCAATATCTGCACAGCTTTTCGGTCTCTTTCGCGACGACTATCTCCTCTGGATGTGTTGAAAAGATTGTCAAACGTTCTAACAGCAAGCCACGTCATGGAGCAGGTTCCATGGAGGCCGGCGTTCAGGATTTCAGCGTAGCTCTGTAGTCCAAATGATGCTATTTCTGGTTCTATCAATAGCTTTGGATACGAGTCCAGGTAAGTCATAATGCATGGGGCGATCGAGAAGCGAGAAATGCGTTTTGTTTCTTCGGTTGGCTTGACATCCGCCGATGAATTGCAACGCAGGCCCCCGAGCAGACGATGGTAATGGTCGACAAAGTCAAGCATAGGCGACGCTATGCTTTCTGCGACACTTAGTAGAAATGTACCTAGACGTCGCGTCCACGAATTGCCCCGAGAGTGACTGACAAGTCTTGAGTCCTCTAATTAAGAGATATATGAGATACTGAGGCGAAGGACGCTGCCGAAGAAACTTGGTTTCTCACCGTGCAACATGTGAAGGGCGTCGAATATAAGCACCTTGAAAACCCTGTACTCATCCGGCTTTGTTTTTGAAGCCACTTGAACACAAGTAAATGTAGACCCGCCAACATTCGATGTTTCCGAAACTGAAGGAGGCAATGAAACGCCGAGACCATCGACATCATCGAAAAGATGTTCGCCTTCACCTTGGCAGAACGCCTGGTGAAATTCTGAGCGAAGTAATTCTTCCCAAGCGGAACATTCCTTGGGCTGTGTGCTGCCTGCTTCATCAGAGATTTGCTTCCCAAGGAGAAGATCGCCAAGCACAATCGTCAAAACCTGCCAGACAGGATCCTCCACAGAATTGGAAAACGAGGCAGAATTTCGTTGATACGATGCGGTGCAGTCTGACCGTATCAATAACGGCAACGTCACGCCCGACCACGAAGGCGGAAAGTCCTGCCGTTGGATCATGTCGAGACTGCACGGTAGAGCGTCCCAAGAAGGCGATGAATTGTGAAAGAGAGACGACTCGATTGTCCGAATCGCCGTTTCAGTTACGGGGCTCGACTTGACGATTAGCGATAACGAAACTCGGACCGTGGTTGCCTTGAGGTCCCTGACATACTCAATGTCCACTCGATCATCAACACTATTGGCAAGGCCGGCCATAGCAAGCGAATGTAAATCATCTAACGGTATTGCGACGTTAGCGACGTGGATGACGCCTGCGCGGTACAATCCCAGTGTTGGTTTAGAGTCATGCTGTCGTATCACTAGGATATCTGTCGCCATCGCACAGCAATCTTCATTTTGCAGTCGACCCGTGCGTCGGCACCCTTCCCTTTCGAGAGAAAAGGGGGCTAGCGGAGCTGGAATTACCTGAACAGGCTTTGCCGAGGTGCACGGTATATCTGCAAAGTGGCGGACCGAGTCGATCCCGGCATCGCCAATATGGAGTGAGTAGCACCTCAGCAGGGAAGGATCATTGTCGGATCGCGAGTCGTTTCCGGAATCTCCATCAGACGAATTGGGCCCAAACAGACACAGCAACGTATCACCCTTGCCCTCGACAGTTGTCGCGAGAAAAGAATGTCTGCACCCATTTGAGTCGTCAGCAGGATAAGGCGCTCCCTCCTCGGTGTACAGCCTACTGATAGTGTAGTCAGGGTGGATATCCGAGAACGAAGAATGCAGGCCCTCATTTTGATCGAGATTGCTTATATTCGAGCCACGGTCCATCGACGCGTCGTCTACAGAAGTGTGCAGTATATTACCGAGCGGAGCAAGGTCTTCTGTGCTGTCGATTGACGTGTTCTGAGTTTCTTGCGCCTCACTTTGCATTACGCCGTCCGTCTTCGATTCAGCCACTTGATTACGCGGCTCGTCCTTTCCGGAATCCCGTACATCCCTCCAGGCCCCGCGTCCGGTAGTCCTCCAGAGAGGCAGGGCTTGAATTGGACTGATAACTGGTTTCAAGCTCCACACGGTATGACACCTGGTCGTCTCGTTGAATGTGACACAAATCGGGGACGGACTTCCCGGCGCACCGTGGAAGAATCGTGGAGTATGGACGGAAACTAATGTTTCGTTGATGTCAGAAAACAGCGATAATTGTCCGCCGATGGGTTGTGACGATGCCCGGCCGACCCCGACAGCTAGCGGACGGATTTCGTCCAGAGGGTGGCAAATTGTAAATAAACAAGGCACGTCCGAAACTTGCATGTTGTAGTTCATGCGTACTGGATCAGGTGGGTCGTCGAGAGATAGCTCTTCTACATCCGTTTTCTGGCGAATGCTGCGCGGCGTAGCAGGCAGGCTCAAGCCCACAGGAGAGGGAGGCTGATCGACGAGATCATTCTCACCCCGTCCATCAAGTCCAATTCGATCGTGATAATAGTCTTCATCGGACGGTATGCGAGTGATTAGGAGTCCAGTCTCCGTTGCAAATATGGACTGCGCGCGGAACGGGAGAGGAATTGTGTGCCCGTTTGGGCCAAGCATCGATTCGTTTTCGAGCTGAGACGATGATGTGGTCAACGAAGACGCATCACCGAGAACGTCGAAGACGAGGAGCGTTGTTGGATTGCCGAGTACGCATAGCATCTTTCGCTTCGGGCCTTCTTTGGAACGTGCTTTGAAGTTGGCCCAGCAGAGTTGCGGATTGTAGTGCGTCCAGTTACCAGAACATGATTCATTCGAGGAAGGATTGGACGGTAGGTCAAAAGACGCGACTGTGTCGCCGCCCATGCGCTGCACAACCACCTTATTACGCCTTGCCGAACCCAACTGGATCGATGCCGTGAGTTCGCCTCCATCTTGAAGGATATTCAGTTCACCACCTAATAAGCTGGTGACAGACGACACCATCCGTTGCTGATGTTCGTCACGGGGCCCGCGTGAGTGAACATGGAGCGGGAGGGCCTCTATTGTCGGGCGGGGCGCCACCATGTTCAAGGGTTTGTTGACTAGATATGTGCGTTTTCTCCCGCCCACACGCTACGCGGCAGCTTATTATCTCATTTCCCCCAAAACGATTTCGAACCTCATAATTAACCTTAATAGATGAGATTTGAATCATATTAAATTCCGGTGCGGGAGTTGCGTGGGGGGGGAGCGGGCGAGCGGGGCGCGCACCCCCGCAGGCCGCAGTATTACAGGGCAGATCAGATGCTATGAGGCCGAGCGAGGAAGAGATCGAGATTGCATCCTCCAGACGAAGACGAGCGGTCTCCCTGTAGGCAGGGAGCGATAGTCTCGCCCCGCGAACAATATACCACGATGATGGCATCAGATCGCAAACGCATAGCCCGAACCTTTAAGTCGCGGGGTCTCACTATCCAGAGCACAGCTCTCGACGCACTGCTGAACGTTCTCTCGCGCGAAACTCACGACGAAACACTTTTCGCCATAATCGACGAGATTAAGGACAGATTGATCACCGGCGGCGGCCCCGGAGGCAATGTCGTCACAACATCGCTCCTGGAAGAAGTGGTGGCAGAATTGAGTCGAGACGCCAAGGATGTCACGGACGAGGCCGTCCAGTTGTTGGACGCCTTCCAAACTCCGAGGCTCGAATTTGATGCAACTCGGAAGCAGTTCAGTCTCTTGGACAATGCTAGTGAAAAGAGGAGTTTGTACGGGAAAGCCACTGACAAGGTAGGTTTGTAATTGCGTCCACTCCTCTGAAATTTGACATTACTGGCCGGCTGTCTCAAAATCTCGCATATCTGGGTGGTGAACCATCTTTTATAGGTTGACATGTTTGCGCAGCGATACGCATTGATACAGCAAAGAATTCTTCGCCAGGATATATTTCAACCCAAGCTGGTACAGGGGATGAACTCGGAGGGCGCTCACCACACTTTGACGCCCGTGGAGAGTTTACTGGGCCGTAGCGGACGTCGTTTTTTGCTCGGCATGATCGTCCAGGTAAGGGGTCCTCTTGTCATTGGCCCTCGAAAACATGAACCGCAATTGAACTGAGACTTTTCTAGGTCGAAGAGCGAAAGTACTACCTTGAAGATCATACTGGACAGATTCCACTTAACTTCTCAGAGTCCTCACTGCTAACAGATGGATTCGTCACCGAAAATTCCATCGTCTTGATCGAGGGCGAGGCAATAGATGGCGTTCTATATGTGCATAATCTGGGATCTCCAATCGTTGAGAATCGTCAAGACGCTATCAATGCGATAGGGCTGCAAAATACGGACATGTTCAACTCGATCGGCTCCCTGGGTGAATTGGAGAACCTGAGGGAACAGGAAATAAAACACGGACAAGAGGGAATGTTCGTGGTTCTGTCAGACGTCCATCTCGACAGTCCAGCAGTCGTTGAAAAGATCGACCGCATGCTCGAGGGATATTCCGACTTTTCTCCGCTTCCCATCTTCGTTTTCATGGGCAACTTTACTTCTAAGCCTTTGTCTGGAGAGGGGACGAGAGCAATGATGAGCTACTTTGACGACTTGACGAATGTAATTTGCAAGCACCCCGATATTGCACGCGATGGGCGTTTCGTCTTCGTGCCTGGACCAAACGACGCGGGAATTTCTGGCATTCTACCTCGAGGGCCGATTCCTAATTACATCACCTCATCGTTGAGGTCGAAAGTCAGACACGCAATCTTCGCCAGCAACCCGTGCCGAATGCGATACTTTTCTAAAGAGATTGTCTTCTTTCGTGACGATTTGGTTGGTAAAATGAGACGCCATACGCTGATCGAACCACGGGAGGATGAGGACGAAATGACCTCAGGCCACCGTCAGCTGAGTCGTCATGCTATCAAGACAGTGTTGGATCAGGGACATCTCTCTCCGCTTCCCTTATTGGCAAGTCCCATCTACTGGCAGCACGACCACGCATTGAGGTTGTATCCTTTCCCCGACGCCTTGATTGTTGGTGATCGCGTGGAACAATACTATGAGAATTATGAAGAGTGCGATACGATTAACCCGGGGCCGTTCTCCAATGGATTCAATTTCGTGGCTTACAGTCCCATCGGCGAGATTAGCGAGGAAAGAATCAATTCTGATGTGGAATTTAGTCAAGTGCCATAGACCGGATAGTAGACGAGCACAAGTAATTTCAAAATGTTCTTTACATTGGTATGTCTTTTCGTTGTTCTAAGAGCAAACCCGAAATTCTGACGGCTACTTGACTGGCGATTGTCTGTGCGGGCAGCAGCGTGAATTGCCTTACCTCACTGAGCCTTGGGAGAGGGCATCATGATGGCAAAAACTCATCAAGCTCCTAACTGATTACACATCTACTATCACGAGTTTTCATAAGTTTTTGAACCTCTTCCTCCGTCAGACCCTCTCCCTCCCGCTCTTGCGTGTCCCAAAAGTCCTCCAGAGATGCCCCCTTGACGTCCCGCCTAACGTAGAACAGTATGTAAGCCGACGGATCGACGACGTCCTTGCTGCTCAGCTCGTAGATCTGTGCGTCGTTAAACAGTCGCCACTTGCCGTCCTCCTCGGACTTTAGACTTGCGACGTAGTGTCCCCCGGACAGTGCGCCCTGGTGGTGGACCACGGCGTACAGGTCGTACAGGCTCTCGGTCCTGCCGCGGTTGTTTTTTGACAAAGGGTGGAAGTCGCCGCCGGTAAACTTGGCGGCGGACTCGTCGTCGGGCGACTTCTCGTCGTCGCCTTGTCCCGACGAAGGAGCGGCTATCCTCGACAGATCGAGGCCCTCGATCGGGAAAACGACGAGGTCGCGGAGCTTCCGCCTCATGTGCTGCGTGAACTGGAACCGCTTGAGGTGGATCATGACGAGGGGAGGGTACCTCCAGATGTTCATCCTCTTGGTCTGGACCCGCAGGTCCTGGCACTTCGAGCAGTAAACGTCGGGGATCTTCTCCTCCTCTGCGAACGAGTCGAGGCACTCCTCGAGGGTGATGGATCCGCCGCGGCCGTACCTCTTGCCCCCCGACTCGCACGAAGGGTGCTTCGGCACCCGGGCGAGGGCGCGCTCGTGCGGCCTCATGATCACGCCACCAGCACCGTCGCCGGCGGCGGCCTTGCTTACGTCCCAGCCGAACCCACCCCCGGTCAGATCGACGGACATGTGCCAGTCGATCGAGATGCTGTCCCCGCACATGGCGATGACGGGCGCGTCATCGCAGGGCACGAGCGAGCCGACGCAGCACTCGTACCAGCTGCTGAGGGCGCACTTTCCCCCGTCCCTGGAGACGAGCCGCAGTCGGAAGCCGTAGGGGGGGACGTCGCCTGCGGCCACGGTCTCGTCGTCCGAGAGCGTCTTCTCCCTGTGGTGTCTCCCCCGCCGAGTCGTCCTCGAGTTCGTCTGCTCAGGAATATCGTCGCCCTTCGATTGAGGCTGCTCGTTGTTGCCGCCCGCCGCTCCGGCCCTGGAGCGATGTGGGACGAACCGCTGCATCCTCTCGGACACCAGGGCGTACAGGTCCTCACCGGTGTAGCCCTCGAGCTCCCTCACCCGCAGCAGCAGCGGCGAACCGAAGACGCTGAGCTGGAAGGGGTGGAGGAACGGCTCCTGGACCAGGTCGAGTTTCCTCTGGCACAGTGCGAGATAGGAGTACTTCACCGGCGGGATCGCGTCCGTCGCTGTCTCCTCCCCGCCCTCGGGCCTCGTCTCCGGGACGTCCTCGCCGCCCTCGAGCGTCGGGGATATCTCGTATATGTGCATCGGCGGTATCTCGCCGGAGTCCTGACTTGAGAGCCTCGACAGGGCCCACGATTGCTACGGGACGGGAGTCATAAGAGAGAGAGAGAGAGAGAGAGAATTTAAGTCCAGATAGGTAGTGAGCTAGCGTTGCAACAAGACCCGAGCTCACCGGTATGATCTTCCGTATGCAGCTCTCGCCCATCTCGACCACCGCCATGCAGTCCGCCATGCCCTCGAGCACCCTCCGCTCGGCCGTTTCCTCCTCCTCCTCGCCGCCCTCCTCCGACGGGGAACCTACGTCCGCGTCCCCCCCGTCGTGTCCCGCGCCGGCCTCCGGCGCGTCCCCCCCGCCGCCGTCCCTGTCTGCCCTCACGACGCGGGCCAGGCTCACCAGCGCGTCGTGCACCGTGCCGTCGTGCCTCGCCCTCACGGCGTACTTCATGATCCCCTCGCCCCCGTCGACCGGGTACAGGACGCAGTGGACCGTGATCTGGTCGTCCTCCGGGAGGGGGACCTGGAGGTACGAGAAGGGCTCGAACCGGGCCGACTCGTACCCGCAGCTCTTGAACGAGCAGGTCGACGTGCTCTTGTACTGGCCGGTGAAGAGCGCCTCGATGATCGACATCTCCCGCTGGAGGTGGTTCGACCACCAAATGTCCGCGAGCTCCGCGTCGGGCCGGCCGTCCGAGTCGGGGGCCTCGATGTACGGCTTCGTCTCGATCCGGTTGAGGTCCTCGGAGAGGCCGCTCAGCAGGAACGACAGGAGCTCCTGCGCGTCGTGCTGCTCGTTGCCCGCGAAGGACTCGTTGAACTTGCCCATCGCCTCCTTGAAGGACTTGGGCGTCAGGGCGGGCGCGTCGAGGGGCGCGGACGACTTCGAGGAGGAGGCGGACCCGGACGCCCTCGAGCTCGGCGAGTAGGCCCGGTCGTGGCGCTTCCAGAGGTTGTGAACGAGGACCGCGAAGGCCTGCGCGAGCCGTCCCTCGTGTCCCAGGGGGTTCGTCGTGTTGATGTCGCGCAGGTACGACTTGGACGTGAAGTAGTCCCGCAGGACGGGCGTGTGGCTCAGGCACTGGACCGACGAGTTGAGGTAGCACGTGTTCCCCATGTTGTACAGTCCCACGATGCCGTTCCCGAGCGCCTCGGCTCCGTCGGCGGACTCGCCCTCGGCCTCGCCCGGGGCGTCGGACGTGTTGATTTTCGACCGGGGCCACGTGCCGTCGTCGTTCCGCACCTCGAGCATGAGCGCGACGTTCTCCTCCTTGAGCGTGGCGTGGCCGCCCTTGAGGTTGCGCTCGTCGCCGATGGGTAGGTCGAGGTCGAGTATCCACCCGATGGAGTTGTCGCTCGTCCCCGGGGTCTGCGGGGGCGGCGCGCCGTTCACCCCGACGCCGTCGAGGAGCCAGAGGCGGAAGCACGTGTTGAACTGGTGCGTGCCGCGGCCGAGGCCGTCCCTCAGCCGCTCCACGACGTCGCTGAGCGGGAGGTACCTCGACAGCGGCACGAACTGCTGGAACGGCCGCGGCTCGCCCCTCGAGGTCGCGTCGCAGAGGAACACGGACGCGAAGAGCGGGTACAGCTCGATCTCGTACTCCTCCTTCCTGTCGTCGATGCCCGACCTCGTCGGCGAGCTGAGCGCGCCCTCCGCGAACCCCTCCCTGTGCTGGGGGACGACCTCCCGCGAGATGGGGGGTCCGCCGTCGTGCCACGCCTGCAGCGCGCTCCACGCCAGGGGCTCCACGAGGACGAAGTCGGTGTGCCACCGCAGCCCCCGCTTGAGGCTCAGTATCCCCTCCTCGCTCAGGAGCATGTTGTTGTCGATCTTGCCCATGGCGTACCCTCCGGAGGCGCCGGCGCCGCCGTCGCCCCCGGCGGCCTCGGTGAAGTGCTCCCACGTCCTCCACCACTCGGCGCCCATGACGTTCCACACCGTCCCCTGGGGCCCCCGGGGCTGGACGCACCCGTCCCTCGCGCGGGGGTAGCGGTACCTGTGCCTCCTCCTGATCTCGTCGACGAGGACGCGCTCGGCGGGGGGAGACGCCGGCCGGACCCCGAGGAGGACCGACGCGATCAGCCGGAGGTCGAGGAGGTACGGTCCCAGCCGGGTCTCGGACACTGGCATCGAGGCGCCGGACGAGTGGGACGAGGGGGACAGGTGGAGGTGCCACCGGACGAAACCCGCGAGGTCGATCGCGTCGGCGCCGGACCCGGCGGCGCCGCGGGACTCGGCGATGACGTAATCGACGAGCACGCCCAGGGGGACGCGGTGCGCCCCCGTCCCCCCCGTCCCGTCCTCCCCCCCGGAGGAGACGTCGGCGTCCGGCGGGAGCAGCCCCAGGAGGCTCGCGTAGCTCGCGTCGACGAGCGTCGCGAGGCGCTCGGACGCGTCGGGCGACGAGACGCCGTCGACCTGCTCCACGCCCTGCTCGGACCGGACGCTCGAGTCGATGCGTGGTTCGATGAAGGGGCTCGAGTGCTTCCTCTCGAACCCGCCGGCGGAGGAGGCGGGCGGGGAGTCCGCTCGAAGCCGGAAGGACCGGTGCTCCAGCAGGAGGAGGAGCATCTTCCCGATCTGGGACTTCGTCAGGACCTCCTCCTCCCCATCGCGTCCGTCTTCGTCGGCGGGCTCCTGGCGGGGGAGAAGACCGAACGCCCCGAAGGCGATCCTCAACAGGGGCAGGTCCGCGGCGTGCCTCGACGGCACGTCCGCGCCCGGCGGCATCCCCGGGCCGGCCCCGCCGTCGTCGTCCCTCAGCGCCTCGTGCCGGACCGCGTCGCACCCGAACGCGAGCGCGTCGTACATGGTCCAGTAGTCCGCGCCCCTCCTCCTATTCGGCCTCCTCCGATTCTCGTCCTCTCTGGCACAGTCCGCGCCGCCGCCGCCGTCCGCGTCCCAGAGGCACCCCCCCCGCGCGTCCGACTCGGACGCGGCCCTGCCGGCGCACGACCGGAAGGTCCACCGTGCCAGCTCCTCGGGGAGGTACCCCCCGTGCCCGAGCTCGTCGCTCGGCGAGCTC
>JAAMXK010008394.1:0-12547 GCA_019693575.1 Thalassiosira oceanica | reverse complement strand
CTCCCCCGTCTCTCCCTTCCGCTTCCCTTTTTTTTCGCGCGCGCAGGTCCATGGCGATCATGTGGGCGCTCGTCTTCCTGGTCCTGACGCGGGACTGGGTCGCCGACTGGCTCGAGGACGGCGAGCCGGGGGCCATGGCCGACGCGGTCTACTGGCTGTTCCACCAGGGGAGTTTTCACATTTAGCAAGATGGCCTAGGACGAACGCGATTCAATAAGGTGGCTTAGGTAGACAGACATTGATATCCTGATGATAAGCGCCCACTAGGGTGAGACGCAATCATAGTTTCATTAGCAGCATAAGTCTCGTCCATGGTAACTGATGGGCGCCTAAGTTGATTTCGCTACCTTACGCATGCGTTCAATTTCTCTCTGGAATGCCTCGGCCTCATCCCTCTTGGGACTCCTCATTTCTTTGACTGCGTCATGATATCCACGCAAAGCTTCGGCGTAATTCGATTTGGATGCTATCCCCCCTGTGTACATGTCCTTGATTCCATCCAGAGCAATCGCATTCCCAGCTTGGCCGATATCATCCAATGCTTCAACGCAAGCCCGTAGTTCCCCATATTGAGCTCAATGCATCCGAGGATGTGCCGCGACGAGGCGTGACCCCGCATTGCCGCGAATTCGTAGTGTTCAACTGCTCTGACCATGTCCTTATCGATTCCCCGGTCATCGGTGTTCTTATCGAACACAACGCCAAGCTTGAAATGAGATCGATTAAAACCGAGCTCTGCGGCACGTTCCAACAACTCGATGGCCTTGGGCATATCTTTTTCCAACCCGTAAGAACCATCCAAATAGCAATCAGCAAGATAGTTGATAGCCACGGGGTCACCAGTGTTGACTCGTTTCTGAATTCTTGGAAGGTCTTCATCATACGAATCTGGCCCAGGCATTCTGCAAAAAGGGCAGTCATCAGTCATTCCTGCTTCGATTGCACAACCCATACATATTGTCTTCATGCAGCACGTGTAGAGCATCGACTTTTTAGGGTCAAGCGGAAGCAGCAGCGAGCAGATGGGACACTCGTCGTCCTCCGACCTCTCACGGCCTCTTGTGAAGAGCACCAATTCATTTTCTGCGGCTACACATTCGCTGCACCTTCGCAGGTTCTTCCTGAGCCTCCATTGCTTGCCGCTGAAGGACTCCCTCGGCAGGTCCCTCTCGCATGCACCACAGATCTTCATGTTCTTGTTCTCCTCTGGTAAAGTCCGTCGGGGTGGCGTGAAATAGGGCTGTGCGTGGTGGCAGTGTGGGCGCCGTGCGTGTGATGTGTTGGTTACCCCGTTACCCCCTCTCCCCCTCTCCTGGCCGCCAACTACAATACCGGGCCAATGGTCCCGATGGTGGGTGATGTGCGACGGTGGGTGTGTAACGGTGTCACTCTAGCTGGACCTGCGGCCGCGTCGACCTGCCGGGAGCAGCCACGCACAGAGGACGGGAGCGAAGCGGCCCTTGAATCCCCAGTAGACAGGGGAGGCGCCAGCTGTCTCTGGTTGGAGCTCTTCCGGGTTGCCGGAATGTCCGGAGTGCCGGACCTCACTCGGCCCCAGAAATAAATTTCGCGCCTCAAGCTGGACGCAAAAGTCGGCGTCGGGTTGTTTCGGCTGTGCAACAACGGCAGGAAGGCTGCTATTGTACAAACCGCTGGGCAATTGGCATGATCGTCGAGGGACTGCATTGCTTTGTGTTTGCTGATCCGATTGCGGCGTGGGTGATAACAGCGCGACGGAAACAGTAATGGCGACAATGGCGAGTTGCGTCCCGGTCCAGGCGGCTGCGACCGCGGCAAACACGGAAGAAGTCTGCGCCAACTGTGGCAAGGAAGGGAGTGACGAAGTCAAGCTCAAGAACTGCACGGCCTGCTTCCTCGTCAAGTACTGTGGCGTGGACTGCCAAAAGATCCATCGCAAGCAGCACAAGAAGGCATGCAAGGAGCGTGCGGCCGAGCTCAAGGATGAGAAGCTGTACAGCCACGGTCACGAAAGAGCGGAGGGTGATTTCTGCCCTCTTTGTCTCCTTGCAATACCATTTCCGTTGAAGGTTCACTCCTCGTACAACGCATGCTGCACGAAAACAATCTGCAAAGGCTGTTATCTCGCGACAGAAAGAAGAGCGTTGAGCGACATCTGCTCATTTTGCAGGACACCCATTTCAAAAACCTCTGAAGAAGCACTTGGCAGGATTCAGAAGAGGGTGGCTGCAAAGGACCCCGAGGCTATTAGCGAACTCGGTGTTGTTCACTTCTATGGAGCTCTTGGATTGGAAAAGGACGCAACACGGGCTTTTAAATTGTGGTCCGAAGCTGCGGAGCTCGGATCGATAACGGCACTCTTCAAGATAAGCATGGCATACTACAGCGGTGAGGGGGTGGCGCAGGACAAAGCGAAGGCCATCCGCTGTTGGGAATCGGCTGCCATGCGAGGATGCGCGGAAAGCAGGACTATGCTTGGTTGTGTCGAGTTGGAAAACTGGAACTTCGACCGTGCGGTACGACACTTTATGATTTCAGCGAAGATGGGCTTCAAGAAAGCACTTGATGGGATCAAGGAGATTTTTGTCAAGGGCCGCGCGACAAAATCCCAATATGCTGAGGCACTGAAGGGTTATCAGAACGCCGTGGAGGAGATGAAAAGCCCAGAGCGCGATGAAGCAGCAAGAATCTGATCCGCTTACAACAATCGATGATTGTGATGAGGCGATGATAATCGGTCACGATGGAAAGTTCTCTGCCTTGCCTTGATTTTAACATTATGCTGAGATGTTTGTTGAAACCTTACTCTCCTTAATTAAATCGGGGTTCTATGTCCTCCATGAAATTATAGTGTGAACAAAATCTATGGGTCTCTTCAGATCGTGGCTTTACCAAAATCTATCACAGAGGTTCTCCTGACTCGCTGACATGGCGTAATTGTCCACCTAGTAATACGGACCGACGGCGGGACGCACCACAGAGTTGAGGCCTCATTTGATTGTTCACCCTCTCCGCCAGTGCCATTTGCGTCTAGCTGTGCAGCTGGTCCAGGCGCAATGGGAGCCGAGGGCCGACGGCGGCCCAGAAGGACACTGAGGCAAGGGCAAAGAGACCAGATGCGCTAAACAGCCATGTCACCTTGTCGGCGCCGTTGTATCTAGAAGATCACTTTGACGATTTGCCTCTCACTACATCCCAAGGACCAAATTTCAAGCAAGATTCTGGGGGAGACGTTCAAGCTCTGCTGGGACGTGATGGCATGATTGAGCTCAACCTTCTTGGGTTCAATGTTTGGAGTATGGTGAGCTCGTTCTACTTCGGCCTTCACCCGAAGCAACAATACCAGGTGACAATATTGGAAGATTATTCTCAGTGCAAGCGTTCCTTGATTCAGACGGTCTAGACGAAGATGGGCAGGCTATCAATCACGGCGTGACGCGTAAATTCAACTGCCAGCAGGCTATCAATCAGGCGTGGCAAGTGAATCCAAATATCGTGTCGGTGTGGTGATTCCTCAAAATCTTCTGCCAAGCAGCGTCTGGAAGAACCCAGAGTCTACAATCTTCGTCACTGGAGCTACCTGGATTGACAACAAAATGAATGTCCACTATTCGAGGGCGATATTCCCCATTGCTGAACTTTGTGCCTTGTTCGGTCCAAGAAGATGCTGAAGTCATATCATCAGTGCCAACACCGCCTTCTCCTCCCCCCACATATGTCCATAATCAAGCTGAGTACATCCCTTCATGCTCATCAGATGATGACTGCCTTGCAGCCATTCGCACTCTTGGTCCAAAAGACAGCAGTTCGAATGACATTGGTATTTGTGATTGTTATGCCTTGTCCAGGATCAATCCTCTCGACGAATGCGAAGGAAAGCAAGACTGTATGAGTGACCAGAGTTGTGGTAACTGTGAAGAGGCGACATCCGTTTGTTTGACAGGAAGGTGCATTCTTGCACAGGATAGGTTGGAAGATGAAACACCATCACCCACATACGATGTCAATTCAGGTGCAGGTCTCTCGTCAGTTCTTGTCACGGCTGCTGTGATTTTGCTAGATTTATTGATTCCTAATCTAAAATGAATCGTATTGGTACAAATCGAACTTGCTTGCTATGTAAACTCACTAACTTGCACCTTCACCCTCTTGCTAATCCAACAACTTTGCGCCAATGGCTTCTGCAATCTAGCTAGAGCAGTGAACCAATGTGAGATCTCCTCCTTCCCGGGTGTACAATGGCTAATTTGGATAGACAGTGTCTGGAGTGCAGATCCCATGGAACCACAGATCGTGAGGGCAGACGAATACATGCCACGATGAGACGCAGCAGAATGCAGCAGCTAGACGCTACCGTAGCAGAGCGACGAATAGAGTAGCGTGGCTGCACCACCGAGTGCCCACTTTTTGTGCTAACACAACGTTATGTGATAAGATCTTCGTGTCCACCTCTGTGTTCGTGTTCGCTGCTTCTTGCAGTGTTAGCACAAAGTCCGGGGGAGCCTCTCCATGGTCCTTTTCTACGCCCTCGTTATCGCCGGACAACTGACGAATTGAACGACACTACATCGGAGCCTGACGAGCGGTGGACCACCCAAAAGGCGCCGGCGAGCACTCGACTTGCACAAGCGACCAAGCCGCTCGATCTAAGCCGCGGGACTGTTACTCACTCAAACTCCACAATATACCTGGAGGAACATCCAAACCACCAATCGCAAACCGCCCAACCACCAATTATCCTGCCCTTGCGTGGCGACCAAGGGTGGGGCACGGAAGGATGACAACTTCCCAGGCATATCTAAGACCGTCGAAGCCCGACACAACCTACATTCTCTACCTTTATTAGCACTACAAGCCTTAGTTGGCAGTGCAGCTCGCCGGTACCCGTAACATAGTCCGAACATCATACGGGCGGGGAGGGCACAAAGAAAGAGGCCAAGAACAAGTAGGCGGAAATCAGACTCGACGTCCAAGGGTGCCAAGACCAAGGACTGCCAGTGGAAAAGGCAGAAAGTACCACAACCAAGGGTGCGGTAGAAGATTACAACCAGATGAGACGAGGAGTGTAACAACAAATTAATTAGCAACAGGGGGCCATACACCGACGTGGATAAGTCGTCTGCAAGGGTGTGCAGATCCCATGGAACCACGGATCGTGAGGACAGACGAATACATGCCACGATGACGCAGCAGAACGCAGCAGCTAGACGCTACCGTAGCAGAGTGACGAATAGAGTAGCGTGGCTGCACCACCGAGTGCCCACTTTGTGCTAACACAACGTTATGTGATAAGATCTTCGTGTCCACCTCTGTGTTCGTGTTCGCTGCTTCTTGCAGTATAGTCTCAATTAATTTGAGAGATATTATAACCCCCTCACTGTTGCCCCCCTACCTCGTTGATGCAACAATTTTGCGTGCCCCCAAACTTTCCGGGGAGGAGGGGTATTTTGATATTGTTGTCCCAGCCAACCGCAGTGAGAGTAGCACTCATTTCCTAGCCTCTAAGATCAGGGTAGGGACCCTGACTAGTCATCCATAGTGTATGACTGTCAAAAGAAACATAAGATCAAGAAGCAAGAACATTTTTGACTTCATCATTTATCAATTACCACACTACTTTACACCTTTTTGCTCGTCCGCCCCCCCAATAAAGAGGTTTCAAACAATCTGACTGCCACCAAAGTGCAGCTGCGGCGCGTTTACTGGTAGACCCGTCTCGCTGCAGCACTTTGCTGCGTAAGTCTCATAATCAGCCGTGTGCCCAGCCATCTGCAGGACCATGCAGCACGAGCACCAATAGGCGCAGCAGCAGTCCTCGCACCCCTGGCAGCTCTTCTCGGGGATTCCGCTGCGCTCGCGGATGTATCGACGTGTCTTGGAAGCGACATAAATCCAGAAGACGGCCACAGCAATGCTGATCACCCGACAAACCATTGTTATTGCCGAGTATTCTGATAATGTGGTTGGCAGCCCGTTATCATCGATGTAGAAGGTCAATATCAGGAGGATTGAATCCAATATCGAAATTCCAAGTAGAATTTTAAACGGCGATCGGTCTCCAGGATTGGCGCTCACACCGAGCCAATTCAACCTCAAGCGGTTCTGGACTTGTCCTAGGAGGGCTGTGAATAGGAATTAGATCGTTGTTGCGAATTTGTTCCTAGGCTCGGCAAGCGGACTCACCAAGACGACAACAACTGTTCGAATTGAAGAAAAAATAACGGTAGATTAGTGAGCCGCCGTTGATGTAATTTATTGATCGGCCAGACGAGTAAAGCTTACATTGCCATCCACAGAGTGGTGTGGCAGAACCCGAACGTGCAGCAGTCGAAAAGACCATCCTTCCACCGCTCCTTGGGAACTGCGGGGGCCGGCAGTCCCCCGCCACCAGGCTCGAACGGGGCGCTGAAGGTCTGGCCGCGACTGACCCCTCCCGCCGGAACCGTCACGGCGAAGGTCTGGCCGTTGGCGACGGCGTCAAAGACGTAACCTCCCGGGAGAACCGAGGGGGCTGATACCTGAACCATCTGGACATCCCCCGCCGCACCGGTGCCGTCCTTGCGGCTGATCCGATCGGTAAGCTGTTCGAGAGGCGCGGCGCCGGGGGAGTAGGGGCTGCCCGGCGGCGCCTTCCCCTGCATCTTCTCCTCGAGGCTCCCTAGCCTTGAGGCCGATCCGCTGCCGCTGCCAGCTCTGCCGTCCGCACCTGTGCCCCCCCCGGCGGACGACGAGTGGCGGGATGAACTCAACGACCGGGCCCTGGCGGTCTCAATCTCCTCCCTTCTCCGCTGCTCGATCCGCTGCTGGAGCCGGTCTATCGGCGCAGACGGTGCGGCCGCAGGAGACGTCGGCCTCGTCCCGTTCTGCGCGAGGATCCTGGCCTCGAGGCGGTCGAGCCACGGATCCTCGGGGCCCGGCTCCCGGACGCCGCCCCCCGCGCCCGGGACTTCCGTTCGGCCTTCGTCCTGGGCGGCGGAATGGGGGTCCCCCTCGTCTATGGTGCCCATGTGCCAGCCGGAGCCTCCCCGGTGGCGACGTGCGGACTCCGCCCCCAGGAGGGGATCCATGTCGGAGTCCATGGTGATCGCGGAGACCATCGTGGCGTCGTCGCCGCCCCGGATGGTCATTCCCGCGAGGTCGCCGCCCGGGCTCGGCGCGCTGGCTGGCATCTCTGTCGGCGGCACTGTCGGCTGCAGTCGTCGGGGGACTCCATCGTCACCGTCGTGCGATCCGGCGGGCCCCGTCGGCGGGCCGGCACTTTCCATTGGCAAGGGCGATCCTCAACAAGCTTCTCCGACGCCGCTGGCCGCTGGCTGCCCGCCTAACGATAGCCCCTGGCTCTGGCCGCTGACCGGACCGAGCGCCCGACCAACCACGGACAGCGGACAGGCGTAGGCCAACTGCCACGGACAGAGCCCGAGTCGACTGTGTCCTCCAGCGTCAAGGTCCTTCTCCGCTCAGCCTCTGATTCTTTCCGATTCTGCCGAGGGCTTCCTTCCTCTCAAACCCTTGATGATTTCAATCTCATGTTGAAAGATATTAGTCAAGTTTCAACTCGTAGATAATCGGGTTGAGGTTGCGTCTTCATAGTCTACCACACTTCGGAGAGGAAGGAGGGAGTCTTGTTGGAGCAGGGCGGAGGACGGAGGATCTGTCCGTTCCTGAAGGAGCCCGCTTATTTTTCACACGCCTTTCCCACCCCCGGCCAGGGCTCGGCTGATAGTCCAGCCTGTGTATTGGAGGACTACGGATCTTCTACACCCTGATCAACACTCTACTCGTCGCGTCATCAAACTGAATCCAGAGATGAGTGTCGTCCCTATCGCCGCGGCTAAATCCGCGGAGGCCTGTGCCAACTGCGGTAAGGAATCCAGCGATATCGTCAAGCTCAGGAACTGTACGGCCTGCTATCTCGTCAAGTACTGCAGCGTGGACTGCCAGAAGAACCACCTCAAGAAGCACAAGAAGGCCTGCAAGGAGCGTGCCGCCGAGTTCAAGGACGAGAAGCTGTACGGCCAGGGACACGAGAGGCCGGCGTTTGGCTATTGTCCGATCTGTTTCCTTGCAATACCGATACGAACGCAAGATCACTCCGTGTTCTACTCATGCTGCATGAAAAGTGTTTGCGATGGCTGTTGTATCATGGCATTTGAACAAGGGTATGGCGCTGACTGCCCATTCTGTCGGACCCCCGAAGCCGAAAACGACGATTTAGTTCTTGGTATGATTCAAAAGAGGGTGGCTGCGAGGGACCCGATAGCGATTCGACGTCTTGGCGATTTTCACCTCACTGGAGAGTGTGGGTTGGAAAAGAACACAACACGGGCTTTTGAGCTGTGGACCGAAGCTGCAGAGCTCGGATCGATGGAGGCTCTCTTTAAGCTGGGAATTGCAGTCCACCAAGGAGAGTTGGGGGTAGCGCAGGACGAAATAAAGGGCATCCGCTATTGGGAAGCGGCTGCCATGCAAGGATGCGCGGAAAGCAGACACATGCTTGGTTTCGTCGAGCTGAAAAACAGCAACTGCGACCGTGCTGTGCGACACTTCTTGATTTCAGCCAAGATGGGCTTCAAGGATTCACTCGATAAGATCAAGGAGATGTTTGCCAACGACCACGCGACAAAAGCTCAATACGCGGAAGGTCTAACGGGGTACCAGGACGCCGTGGAAGCGATGAAGAGCCCTGAGCGGGACAAAGCATTGGCGACATTCGGAGCTCAGCATGATGCATTAAAGGCCTTCACTGGAAGGTGAAAGTAGTGTAAGAGCTATTAGTAATTAACTCGTCGCAGTCCTTCTCTACGACCTACGTCCCTAGCGCGATATCCCCACGTGAGCCCGGCAGACAAGCAGGAAGCAATTAATGTATTCAAATTCAGAGCTTCGCGGTACCAGTGGAAACACAGCAATACTTCGGAATTGTTCTCGTCCGACCCGGGAGCCCGAAAAGCGACTTGGATCGTCCGCCAAATCTCGCCGGTCAATCTTGTTGATCAACGATGATTCCCGGGACCCGATCATTCCTCCGAAAAGTAGACCGCTGCGATTCCCCTCTTCCGCCCGCGCATGATCTCAATCGCATTCAACATACCCGTCCGACTGTCGCACCGGGCAGCCACACCCGCGCTTCCCCCGAGACGCAGATCTCCTCGTCGTCCGCTGACAAGTCGCCCTCCCCTCCGTCCTTCGCCCTCGCCCGGATGACCGTCGTGAGGCACGTGCATATCACGCCCTCTCCCGTCCGCGACGACGACACCGCCCTGGCCTCCGCGACGACCACCCTGCCCCTCACCCCGTCGCCGACGCGGACCGGCCTCTCGAACCGCAGATTCTGCGACCTGTAGACCGAGCCGGGGACGAGCGTGCCGAAGACCGACGAGAAGAGCGACGCGACGAGCATGCCGTGGACGACCGGCCGCTTCCTCTTCTCGTCGCCGCCATCTGGAAAGTGGACCGGATTGAGATCGCCAACCAGCCGGCCGAACGCCGCGACGTCCTCGTCGGTGAACGACCGGAGGACCTCGGCGGACTGCCCGACCCGGATGCCCACGCCGAGCCGGGGGATGGTGCCGCTGATGATGGGCGGCGGCGACGCCGACCCGACGCCGCCGCCACTGAAGCATCGCCCGGTCGGCCGCGCACGACTGGGGCGGATGCGGCGGCTGAGGGCAAACCAAGTCAGGCGAGGAAGCATTCTGCGGACGGTTGAGTACGGACAGGGTTGAGGATCGTCCAAGATTTCTCGAGTTTCCGTGTCGTGTCGCTTGCTAACGCTTGAGGCTTTTTGAGAGAGTAGGCAGAAATTTGCGCCTCAAACTCAAAGCGAGGTTGCACTTCTATCTTCTTTTCCCGAGTGCCAGGAGACACCCAGGCTGCAGGCAGCAGCACGGACATCATCAGCTCCAGGTCAGTCTGTGCTCCCGGCCCTCGCGAATTGGAGTTCGTCGGTGATCCACTTTCGGCGTGGGAATCGTGAGTTGCGTCCCGGTCCCGACCCAGGCGGCTAACACGGCTGCTGCGGATGAAGTCTGCGTCAACTGCGGCAAGGAAGGCAATGGCGCCGTCAAGCTCAAGAACTGCACGGCCTGCTTCCTCGTCAAGTACTGCGGCGTGGACTGCCAGAAGATCCACCGCAAGCATCACAAGAAGGCATGCAAGGAGCGCGCGGCCGAGTTGAAGTATGAGAAGCTGTACAGCCAGGGTCACGAGAGGGCGGAGGCCGACTTCTGCCCCATCTGTCTCCTTGCCATACCAACCCCAATAGAAGAATATTCAACGACGCGCCCCTGTTGCATGAAGACGGTGTGTGATGGATGTTGTCATGCGGCGACCAAGGGAGGGTTTGGCGTATCGTGCCCTTTCTGCCGCGCGCCCCCGCCCGAAAGCCAGGGAGAAGCATTTGGCATGATTCAGAAACGGGTGGCCGCAAAGGATCCCGAAGCCATTGTCGAGCTCGGCGAGATGCATAACAGTGGATTGTGTGGAATGGAAAAGGACGTGCCACGGGCAATTGAGCTGTGGACTGAAGCCGCAGAGCTCGGGTCAACGACGGCACTCTTCAAGATGGGATCAGCATACTACAGTGGTGAGGGTGTGGCGCGGGACGAAACTAAAGGCATTGGACATTGGGAATCAGCTGCCATGCAAGGACACGCGGCGAGCAGAGCCAAGCTTGGATGTGTCGAGTTGCAAAACGGGAACTGCGACCGTGCTGTACGGCACTTAATGATTTCAGCCAAGATGGGCCACAAGAAGTCACTTGATGTGTTCAAGGGTATGTTTACTGATGGACTCGGGACCAAAGCCCAATATGCCGAGGCGCTGAAAGGATACCAAGATGCCATGGAGGAGATGAAAAGTTCCCAGCGTGACGAATCAGTGGCATCAGGATATGGTGATGAACTAAGAAGCAGGTCGCAGAGGACTATGAGACCTTAGAAGGTCGCAGAGGAATATGATGTAACTACACGTGATCTCTTTGTGATATAATTTGTGCTATTTTTAAATGACATGCTAACAAGGCACCTATCTCTCACAAGTAAACTCAACTGAATACACCAATCTCTTTATTTTGAGCCTTGCATTGAGCCTTGACTTGGCTGGGCGTTCTTTGCAGGGCTTCCAGGGTGGCTTCCTGGGTTTAGCCTTTCTCTGCACAAGTTATGTATGCAAGAAGCAGCAAACACGAACACAGAGGTGAACACGAAGATCTAGTCACATATGTTAGCACAAAGTGGGCACTCGGTGGTGCGGTGCAGCCACGCTACTCTATTCGTCGCTCTGCTACAGTAGCATCAAGCTGCTGCGTTCTGCTGCGTCATCGTGGCATGTATCCATCTGTCCTCACGATCCTTGGTTCCATGGGATCTGCAATGTAGTATTAGTCCGGTACTCTAGCTAGAGTATCAAAGTTGCCTTCTGGATATAATATACGTGTGTGACTTCTCTCTAATTTATACTTAGCTACTTAGTCCGTCATGGGAGTATCTGGAAAAATATATGTTGAGCGGGGGGATCGGGCCGGTGTGGGGTCAAATGGGTGATCGTGCGACCGGGCGGGTTTTATAGTTAGCTACTTAGTCCGTCATGGGAGTATCTGGAAAAATATATGTTGAACGGGGGGATCGGGCCGGTGTGGGGTCAAATGGGTGGTCTTGCGACCGGGCGGGTTGTTGACTATGTGCTTGAAGGAATGGTGGATAAGGACGGCGAGTGCCTTTGTAGTGTGCAGTCCATATTTTTGTAGGAAATGTCCGCATGGGGTTGCCGTGTGGGGGGGCTTTTGTTTCCTAGACATGCCACTACAGTACAAACGAACGACACTTTTCCGCTTTTTGCGAGAGCAAGACGATGGCAAGACGATATGGATCCGTCTTCACACGATATGGATCCGTCTTCACAAGCGTGAGGGGGCTCTTACGTTTCCTCGGATTCTGGCGGTTGGTTAGAGTCTCTTCCGATCTTTTGTAAGAAGTCACATTCGGGAGATTTCGATCATGCAAGTCCAGTGCATCATCAGGTAGATAGAAGACGGAAAAGCAGACAAAGCTTGGCTTTCCGATGGCCATAGGAGGCCGACGGCGGCTCGGCTTAACGACAGTCTAGACATAGCAGATGCGATCATGTGGTGGTGCGGTGGGCCCCAGTGCGTTTGATGTTGTTTGCTCTATCATATTGTAGCTAAGAGAGCTTACAACGGCATAAGGAATCCACAACACCGACGCGAGGGGGCTCTAACCAATCCTTGGATTCCGGATATTGGTGCAGATGTCTTTAGATCTCCCGTATGTGTCGTCGCATTAGGGAGTTCTAGTTCTTGCAAGTCCGTTGGCTCGACTCAAAACATCAATCGGCTTGCATCATGGAGGTAGATGGTAGACCTTGAAGCAAGGAAAGCTCGGCTTTCTAGCTCTAGCTAGAGCGAAATTGGGGAGGGAAGTGTCTTAGTTGTTTGATTGGTTTGTGAAGTGTACAGTACAGAATGTGTAAAGAATGTAATGCATGTTGAATTGATTTTGATTTCGAACTGGGGCGGAAGATGCCAGCAAGGTTAGAATTGAACAATCTG
>JAAMXK010008382.1:0-14091 GCA_019693575.1 Thalassiosira oceanica | reverse complement strand
TAAGGCGCTGGACCCGTCAAGCTGCGACTGTGCAACTTTGGGGCGGGCCCCATAGATACCACATTAAAACCATGCCTCATTCATAGGCCACATATATATCTACTAGCTAGACAGCTTGGTTAGGCATTACTCAACAACTGAAAACCATTTCGTAACAAATTAGCTACTCAGGCGCAGGCAACAGATGGCAGCTACAGGGAACTCTATAAGGTTACAAGGTTACACCATTCTCCTCCTCCTTTTCCTCCTCTATTGACGCAGATAGGCGCAGAACCACTCTCACCCACCACATGATGGCAGCTAGCAAGCTGAGAGATGCACTACCATAAAATAAAATTACATACATCTAGACAAGCATCTCTCTCTCTCCTTTCCTCTCCTCCCTCCTCTCTCTCTCTCTCCTTTTTTTCTTTTTTCTTTCTCTTTTTCTTTTTTTCTTCCCTCTTTCTCTTCTCTTTTTTAATTAATGCGGCCAGGTACATGGCTAAAAAACCTGCCACGCTCTTTGTCTTTGTGTCCACTGCACGTGTCCCAGTTGTCCTCCCAGGCGTTGCCACGGGAGAGCCCTGTGTAGGAGCCTAGGTACCTACTCTAGAGTTACTTTGGACTTAGAGTACATACCTACAGAGGAGAAGAAGAGCGGAGATAGAGAGTTGATGACACTATTGTACTGTCTGTGTCCCTGTGCTTATTACTTTATCATCATCAGTGCTTACGCTGCGACGTTCGGGCCAACTTAGCTCCTTCAGCGCACCGCCACTGCCGCCACTAACACTCCGCTCCGAAAAGCAATACCGTAAAGCAAGAACAAGACGCGTCCGTGCCTTGAGATTTGGACCAGATTTGGACCGTAGCCGCATGGCGGCCGCCTTGTCACTTTGGGATGGGCGCAGCGGGCAGCATCCTGCCGAGCCCTTGCCACTTTGCGACCCACTGCCGGGAGTGCCGGGTAAGACTCACAAGGTCCTCATCTATCTAGCACAGATCGCAAAGAGGAATCATTAGCAATTAAGCACGATGAAAATAGAGGCTCTTTCGGAATTTGCCAGATCGGCATACAAACATGCCCTGCAGAGATCGAGTGGATCGAGCATCGGACAGAACATCTCAAGCGGCGAGTACAACACTTACTGCGATTCGAGCCGACGCCACGATGACGTTTCAGTGGCTCAGCCTCTGTCAGGTGCTACGGTAATCGTGCTAGCAAATAATTCAACGCAGAGCCTTCGAGAGGAGAGAGAATCCATCGGAACGACGGTGAACAGCCTGGGCGGGTACTTCTGTCCCACAGTCATCGACGAAAAGAGCTCGATCACGCACGCCATATGGATTGATAGTCAAGTGGAACTGGATTACGTCTCAAACGAAACACTTCAAATAATTAACGCGTGTCTATCCCACGACATTGCCATTGTTAATCCAAGCTGGATAGCGGAACTGATTGATTTGCCAACAGGCGCTCACTGGTCTGAGGTAGATTTGAATCATCATATTCCCAGAATATTGAAGGTGATAATGAATGACTCTGCCC
Organism: Thalassiosira oceanica; assembly: GCA_019693575.1. NCBI lineage: Eukaryota > Bacillariophyta > Thalassiosirophyceae > Thalassiosirales > Thalassiosiraceae > Thalassiosira > Thalassiosira oceanica. The sequence goes on along the minus strand of JAAMXK010008382.1, from coordinate 12,560 downwards.
AAGCCACATCGTCGCGAAGTTTGAAGTCGAGCGCCGCAAGGCACCAGCTTCGTATGTCAATATCTGAGACTTTTAGTTTTCTTGTGGAGGAGAATGAGACAGAAATGGAGGACCAAGCAAGTGAGTGTTGTCATTTGGACTCCATCGCGTTCTATCGTCGTCTGAAATGCTTTAAGTCAAACGGGCATTAGAACTGAGCCTCGAGGCTTTTGCATTATCTCACCACAGCAAAGAAAGTAAATCGTTCGAGGGCGAGAGTCCATATGAGATCCTGGGCATTGATGAAGATGCAACTAGGGCGGAAATAAAAGCAGCTTACCGGCGCCTATGCCTTCTCACTCATCCTGACAGGGGTGGCAAGGAGGGAGACTTTCAAAAGGTCTCTTCGGCGTACCGTTCTCTCATGAGCAATGCGTCCTGTCTTGCTACCAGTAGCCAAGATGCAGAGAAAGAAGAAGGGAAGGCGTCTCTCAGGAGCACTGCTCACTGGGATAGGGAGCTCCAGTCTCATCATGACTTGGTCCAGGCGCTGTACAACGGACTTAACATCGACGAAAACATTGGAAAGCAACAACGAGCATTGGATCAACTTGGATTGTCTCCCAAAGATGCCGGCTGGCGTATGTCAAACGAGAAGGGGGATGAGCTGTTGAATGCTTGCTTTTGGTTAAGTCTGGCAGCGTCGCAACTGAGTGGGGCCCAAGCTCTGGCAGTTTGGGACTCTCCGAACGACTCTTTGAGCATCGAAGACAGGGATCTACTGTTAGGGATAGACGCAGAGCTCATCGAGAGCACGGCGCTTACCCTGAAGCGATTAGTTGAGGCGTCTGTATTATCATGTCACCCCGAATGGAATGACAGAGTTGGAGAGAGTGTTCAGGCATTCTCTGACTTCCTAGTCTATTGCTTACAGAGTCAATCAGTAGTGAGCGTAAGTCTTCGATTTTGCGTGTCTCTCTTGCACACTGCTCTAACTCCTCTTGTGCAATGGCACGCATGATCGAAACTATTCAGGAGTGGGCTGTTGTGGTGGTCGATAGTTGTTCAGGATTTGTCGATATCTACAAGGGAAACAAATTCGATGAACAAGTGGAAAGTGTTAGAAGAAGAAATACGATCACAATTCGATACATCCCTGGACACTACCAGCCATTACTGCCACAGGGTCCGAGACCGACGCTTCAAGATATCTTACACTCATTTGATTCACACGGTGTTGTGTATGTTGTGACGGATGGTTGAGGTCGGCGGCCTTTGATAGTCAGACGTAGAAGACGCGAGTCAACTCTATTTAAAAACTTAATTAATTAATTTCGCGAGAGATGAGCTTAAAAGTTCATATCAATGGCCATTTTCACGTACATCTTTGGAAGGTCAGAAGGAATCTCGACATTCTTATCCCATTCTTTTGCTTCCATGAGCAGACTTCCTACCACACGGGACGAACTCTTCGTCTGTCGTTGTCGGCGATGCGCTCCCGAAACGAAGTTCATAATAATCTTCCCAACGTCAACACGCAACTCGCTCATCTCGCGATAGCCGGATTCAAGGGTCTTCAGGGCACAAAGTAAACCGCGGATCATGGCATTTATCTGGATTGGGTCGCCTGAGATCTTGCGCAGGACCTCCTTTTCGGACGACGGGTCGAGCAGTTTGTAAGTGATTGCCTTGTCTAAAATTACCTTTAGATGGGGCATGGCGATTTCGTCATCCTTCAGGGATAGACCCTCGATTGTCGGCTCAAGCAAATGAGAGGATGGAAGTGAAGCAGAGGAACTTGTGGCCTTTGTCGCCCATTCAACAAGCATCTGAGTCACAAGCATGCGATTCATATCCAATGCCCAATTCAACTGTAAGATCAACTTCTGCGTACTTCCGCCTTCGAAGTGGTCATCGTTGTTCGCCTCGTTAGGAGCCCTGCGGCGGTTCCCAGTATCGTCGAGGCGAGCAAGGTCGGCCTCTGCCCGTTCCTTAATAGATGCAAGTGCAGAACGTCTTCCCTCCTTGAATCGACCAAGCGCGAAGAGTGTCTTTGCGATATTGAACCCATACATGAGCTTTGGAAATTCACCGTTGACGTTCATCCTGGAGTAGTATTCGAACTCTTCAAATGCCACCTGAATTTTGACCTGAGCATCCTTGTAAGAGCCCTTTTCCTTAAGCGGGGCCATCACTCGCAGCAATCCATCCTTCTTCTCGCGATCCGGGCGAAAAAGGGAGTTAGCTCGGAGAATCTCGGACGCCCATGAATAGTAGATAAAACCACGAATCCCGTGAAGTGGCAGCGGCGATGGATGGTTGAGTTCAGGTTTAAGCGCTAGCTCGATGGCAAATGCAGACTTTTCAATGGAGCCTCCCACTGTAAAGTATTCGTCGAGAGCGGTGTTTGCGACCTTAACAGCTGGACACTGCTCCTTCGTGCGCCCCTCGACCAAACCCTTCAGTTTGAGGGCGCGCAAGAGAGCAGAATTCGACCGATTGCTCGTTTCAAGCTGGCGCCACCATTCCTTCCCGTTTGACTTTTTCTCCAACTTCAACGCCTCGTCTGCGAACCTATTGACTTCGCTTAGCTGCTCCGTAGATAGTTTGCCGCATGATGGATGAGACAGGGCCTCTCCAACGGATATCATAGCCAAAGGATTCTTGGGAAACTCCTTTAAGAGTTGCCTTGCAACTTCCTCCGACTTTAGACCCCTCTCGACCTGGAGGAAACACTCGCTCATGTTTTTGAGGCATTCGAATCGTTCTCGTTCAGGCAGCGCAGTCGGACCATAAGCGGCCGCTTCACTATACGCGCCAGCCGCCTCACGCCAACGACTGGCCCTAATAAACGAGTGACCGGCGTTCAGGGCTCGCTTTGCTAGTTTCCTGGCGCCATCCTCACCCTGGCTCCGCAATAGATCTCTCCTACGAGTAGGATCCGCTACCGCCATCGCTACGACTGAAGCCTCGCGCAGCTCCCGTGCGAAGCTCTCGCCGTAGATTATACCCGCAGTTGCATGAGCCGTCTTCCCATCGTCCGGGTGAACCGTGTTAATGTTTGCCCCGGCACGAGTCAACGCGAATGCGCATCCATAGTGGGCATTGCGGAGTGCGATGTGAAGCGCAGAAACACCATCCATTTGAGCGTTCGGGTCAAAGCCACGCGTCAGCAGATGCTCGAGTAGCGGATACAAAGCGTCACGGGCCGTGTAGCCCTGGCATACACACAGGCACAGCGGCGAAATTCCATAGCCGTCGTCCTTGGGCAAAACGTCCTTGTTCCCTAACTGCGGCTTCCCTTTAGTGGCGGAACCGATCGTGGACGACTTGCTAGGCGACTCGCCCCGGATTTTGTCATCTCTGCGCTCGTTCAACATGAGATTGAACCCATCACTATCCAGTAGCAGCTTGATGCACTTCATGTACCCATCCAAATACGAAGAGTCGATGGGTGTGCTAGCGGTCTTGCCGTTCTTGTCGGACTTAGATCTAATGACACCCGGCAGAGCCATCTTAGCGCCAACATTGCCGTCCTCGTTGCTGGCGACACTCGTCATGGTGCTGATGTCCGCATTCTTGTTCGCTAGGCGGAGCTGTGTGGTGGGGTACCTGCCTGCGGCGAGTATTGCGCGATGGAGAGGAGTTGCACCCATTCTTTCAGTGATGTTAGGGTCGGCTCCAGCTCCAAGCAAGTACTGCATCCCTTCATAGTTGCCGACGTCTGCTGCAAAATGAATAGCCGCCCAACCGCCATCCAAGCGATCAGCGAGATTGCTCTTGATGGTGTTTTCGAGTTGCTTCCCCGCAGCTACGGCCTGCTCGTTCTTGCTAGTTTGGAATTCGTCATCTTTCGACTTGATATCTAGATAAGCCATCCCATTCTCCATTTTCTTGGCGTCTCTGTCTTCATTCGATATGCCGAGTGAATCCTTACCATTTCCAAACATATCCTCGTCCACGGCCTCAAATGGAATGACATCTTCCTTGATATTTACTTCGTCCGCTGTCACGTCGTCACCAAATTTGCGAATTTCCTCCTTAACTTCCTCACCATCTTTACCCCTCGAGGCCTTCATAAGTGGGGTCAGCTTCTCCTCACGCAACTTCGAGTGATTGCTCCGGACATTGTCCTCATACTTCTTTTTGGCCTGAAGCGTTTTGTTCGAGGATAATGCCTTCATGGCCTCCTGCGCCTTAACAATTTTAGTCTTGTTTTCGTTGTTCACCTGCGATAATTACAAAAAAATGTGAGTTCGCTGTGGACGTTTCCTCTCTCTCTGAACGACGACGAAGAGGATGCATGCAGTTTACCTGGATGACCAAGCTAGCTCCGCCGTCTTTGTTCACGACAATGCGTGCGTTACCACCGGCGGAGGCGACGCTGTTCAATGCCTCTGCCGCCGCCTTTGGAAAGCGGCAAATCGTTATGTCGTTCATTTAGGTCGGAGCGCGACGTAAGGGAAGCGGGGAGCTTCGAGTTAGTTGGTGACTCGCCGGCGCCCGGAGCCGGAGCCATACCTATCACTATCCAAACCAACTCCTTACCTGCACATCCAGGGCAAGCGAAGACGAGGCCGAGGCGGGGGACTCGGCAGGCATTTTGAGACTTTTAACGCGGTTTTCGGCCCTTGAGATTCCCGAGCTGCCCAGGAGCGTGATGAGATGCAGCGATCAGCCAATCCCAACCACACCAGCCGTCAACCCCAGTTGCTGATGTCGTGTCTCGCTATCCGCTCGATGCTCTGATGCTCTGACACGACCTTAATTCTTGACCGCCTACATGTACCACTTGAGTAGGTACCTATGTAGATAGATATGTACCTATCGAGGGAGCTTGTAGATAAGTAAGTAGGAGGTTGGACTGTACAGTAGACGGCGGGGGCAGTCGTATGTAGGCTATGTAGTAGTGCAGTGGACAGTGGACGGCAGTGGACGGACGGACACCGGAACAGTCCAGTCGTCGGACGCGACGACCGACTCACGCATTTGTTGGGAGCCCGAAGCCCGAAGCGCAGTTATTGGCGTGGCCTCCATCCCGGTCTACTGAGGGAGAGATCAGATATCCTGCGGTCGCTGCCGCCAAGGAGATCGTTCAAGATCATCAAGATCATACATACAAGGTCATCGGGGTCGGGGGTCATTAGTCATTAGACCTAAACCGCAGCGCGCGACGACTATATCGAAAGGAACTGAAGCGAGAAGTCATGGAAGTCAGGAGAGGGAAGTTCGCAACAGTTGCTATTGCCGTGGCTGTCGGTCTATCTGGCATTGCTTTGCTACGTCGCCGCGGTGAGCAACACGAAATGCAACATGACAGTCGCCGATCCCTGCTGGGTTTCATGAATAAAGGGGAAGGCAACACATTTTCAAGTCTTCCGACACTGGTCGATCCACGGTCAGTTGAGGAACGCGTGGCATGGGTAGACGTGGACCACCTAAACTACAACCCGATCAAACTTGAAGAAAAGGTTGTAATGCATCCTGAAGTTTTGAACTCCCCCTACAAACCCAAGTTATGGGACAAACACCTCGACAGTTTCGAGAAGGAATGGTAAGTCTCCCCGAATATGCGTGTGTGCAAGCTCTTCTGCACTGACACACATAATCGAAAACATGAAGGACCGATCAATATCACAAATGGGTTATGAACAGTGAGTCTCCTCGATTATGCGTGTGTGCTAGCTTTTCTGCACTGACACGCATAATCGAAACGATTCAGTGCATGGCAATGGTGAACCGCTACTTTACGAGATGCATCCCGAGGCGACGAGACTTGGAAATCGTGGAGGTGGGGGTCATATATCGACGTATTATGCGATATGGAACGCAGGAGGATCAGTCATCGATGCAAGCGCTTGGTCGTTAGATGAACGTTCCAATAGCGTAGATTTTGTCGATAAGGACATGTATGTTGACCCACGGGAGCATGATTGGCTGTCAGCGCCGACGATTGATCTATTTGGATGTCAAGCTGCCTTTCATGGTTGGTGGCCCAAGTGAGTAGAATGGTCTTCCGGGCATGTTTTTGTCCTCTGGTGTATTGATGTTTCAGTTAGTGCATATGGTCACGTCCTCGACTACCATCTTGCCCAAGTGGCATACCTAAAGATGAAGAGACCCCCGGGGTGTCGATTCATCTTCCTCGACACGTCAGCCGAACCGAGCAAAAATGGGATACCAATACGCAATGGACAACCCAAGGGCAACCCGCTAGCGACTGTTTTAGAGGCCGTTGATCCAGAATTCTATTCGATGATTACTTGGATCCCGGCAGGGGTGGTGGTGCGGGTTAATAGCAACGATCTTACTATTTCGACTCATCAAATGCTTCTCGATCCCCCCATCATGCGATGGGGTGCTAATAAGTATCTGATGCAGTGGTTGGCAAGTCTACCATATAAATCGGAGGATAATATTGTTATCTACGCCAACAGGATATTGGGGCAGGCTGGTCATGGCAGGATTATGGATACCGATCACAACAATGATATACTGTCCCTGATTCAAAGTTCGATGGATAAATATGGCCGTCAGGAGCGTCTAGTTGTTTTCGATGGAACTACCATTGACGGAGATGGAACATCGCGAAGAATGACTACACGAGAACAGTTTGAGTTGTTCAGAGGAGCAACGACGCTTATCGGTACTCATGGCACTGCTCTTGCCAATATGCAGTGGATGGACTTGACGAATCAAGTTCCAAATATAATCGAGTTCACCATCGGACCTTATGAGTATCAAGCTTCAGCATACAATCGCAACCGATATAGAAATTATTTCCAAAATTTCTGGGACATGTAAGTCTTGCTCGACACAAAAATTAGATATGCAAAACCTCCTCAACTTATCTTATGATCTTGCCTCGCAGGCCATTCAACTATAACCACATCGTTTTAGCCCCAAACTCGACCATGGATAGGACTTTTATAGATCTGGATGTTCTCGGAAATGTACTAGATAGTTTTTGGGACGGAAGGCTGATGACAGTTGTAGCGTAACTAGCTTGACTCTTCAATCATAATAATCGTTGTAAATTTGGCACAGCTCTCGCAAAAGTGACACTTCACTGTGTCAGGACAGGGCACACCCTGATTCATACTTGATGAATCTGCTAAAACCCAAATATTCAACGGTTGGAGCGCAGAATAGTAATCAGACAAGGGATCAGTATGTCCAACTACTTGTTCGTCAAAGAGCGTACCACCAATGAAAAGTCCATGAAAAAGAAACAATCAGTCTCCACCCACACTCATCAACAAAAACGTTGAAGAGTTTGGGTAGGACTTGCTACTTGCCCTAAATAGGTTGAGTATTTTTCTCTGCGGCCGGTGCCCTATCACGTTCCAGGTTGCCAGGTTGAGTATTCACCGCGGTACTCAATAATTCATTTTCTGCAAACAATCAATCAATCTGGTCTTGCATATATCCAGTTGAATATATCTTGCATTATTGCATCCACAAATCGGACATTTCCGAAGTGCACCTTTAGCACATGCCGGTCGCGGATTCTCTCTGAAATATTATGCACGAAAAAGAAATGTCTTTGAGTGTGTCATTTCACATGACACTCCTACTAGGTAGTCTAGTAGCCAAAATCGAGCATCAACAAGGCTTTTTGTATATAATAGATGGGTTGCCATGGCTAGCATCTCACGCACTTACTTTTGCCCACACTGTTGCGCTCTTGCTCAGCATATCCCTTCGGCCTTCGGTCACCTTGAAGCATGATCCAAAAATTTTCTGAATCCCAGCAAACAGAAATTGCATCTCCTAATTTACTAATTTATGTTTCTTCTTCTAATTTTCTATCTAGGTAATACCGAGCTTAAATATGTACAAATTTTGGGGGGCTTCTCCATCTCCTATGATCATACTCTTTTACTCTTCGAGTATGATAGTAGTGGAGACGGCTTTCCATCGCAATTCTCACTATCAGGTGGGTCAATCCCACCTCAACTGCCTCAAGGCCGTAGGCGTCGACGAGGTAGATATAACAACCTTCTCCCACTTTCGGTCTACTCTGGTGGCAGAGGGAGGGAAAAAATAAAACCAGGCGGGTTCCACTGAGAGAGGGTGTTATCAATCACCGAGAGCAAAACCGTGGTGCCCCAATTTGGATTGGTCAAATTGCTTGCTTGCAAATGATGAGGAGACCGCGCTCGCTGCCCGTCTTGTTGTTTTGCACTGTCTGTCCTCCTGTGGATGGCCTTTGTGCGTGTTGAGTTGCACATATGCCCGCTTATAACATGTGTTCGAAAATTTTGTTTCTCTTGCTTCATTCACTTGCGTCCTATGTCCTATCATACACCATACCCTGTCTGCCAGCTATTGTACGATAGACTACCTTGGGGTGATTCAATCGCGTGGCGCAGGGCTGTGCACTACAAAGGTGGTTGGTACTTGTAGATACGTATCGACTTCATAGGCCAGTATTAGATACGTATCGGTTAATTGTCGAGACACACATACATGACCTATTTCAATATTTCAACCCGGACCACCAACCACAGTGATCAGCCAGCTACAGCTATCCCCACAGTTGGTAAGGTAGTAATATAATAAGTCCAGTCCCTTCTACTAAGCAATCTGCACTCAAAGTGGGTTGAATCTTAGGTAACACTGGACTGAGATTCACTCATATCTAACTAATTTGGCGGGATCTTCCTGGTTCTTTTTGAGGCGATCGAAATTCGTCGATCTATAGCAAGGGCCACACCCACTTTTTTCACCGTAACCTGTAACACTTGTTACGGCCCCGTGCTAGCTTTCCCCGCGATGCGGATTTGAGCCCGGACGGAACATAAGTAAGTAATTAATCCTTTATCATCCTTTATTATTTGTTATTCTTTTTGTTCTAGGAGGGGCTACATCGCAGATCGGCCGGAACGATCATACCAACCAACTTGGGCTTCAACTCAACTCACTCCGCCAAGAACATCGAAAACGCGGCCTTTGAGGTCCGAATCCTCCGCAAGAGGCGGCGCCACCCTTGCTGTTACGCACCGCTGACCAGGGGGGGGGGGGACTGACGAGCTGACTAAGCCACCAGGAACCCCGGCCGGAAATGTGACTTGATACGCTGCCTTGGGATTACTCGATTAGGGCATAACCGGCTTGTTACAGGAAGCCTTGTAGGTCATCGGGTGATCTTCACAGGACCCTAGGGAGGGGTCTCGTGAGCCGAGCTCATCCACTGTTTGTGAAGGGGAGACCATTCCTGGTTCTCCAATCACCTGGCCTCTGCTTGGCTCCCGTAGTAGTCTCTAATTGACGGGTTAGTTTTGCCGAGATCACCTTCGGACTCGCTGCACCCAGCCCTAGTTTCGCTCAATCGTGCCTAAGACTGCCATATCACCATCGCTAGTGTTGACAGTAGTAGTCAGTCAAGCAAGGGAGTTCTCCACAGTACCTAAATTAGCAGACCAAAACTCTGGCCGAAGCGAGGGGCGCGTTTCATCGAACGACGAGCTGTTACACTCCACCCATGACGGCTGCAACGACTGGGTATGCCCGTATGACCGAGCTGTACAATCCACACCCCAATTATCGATTATCGAGCCCAATGCCCACGAGTCCGGGTAGAGCCATTGTTATATAGAGGATACTGATCCACCGTGGCATGATAGGCTGACCCCCCTAGTTGATGGTTCCTCGGTGTGCCGTCATTGGGTAGTCACGATACGGCATCCTCTCTCTTCCATGTCTCCGACCAATCCTGGGGGGGTCCAGCCTGTCACTAAGGGCATGAGAAGTCTCTCCGTCCGTCCGTAGCAAAATGGGTCTATGGGGGTCAGGATCTAAGGGTTGTTTTCACGGTCATAAAATGTTACGGTAAAAGACAGTTGAGTGGAAGTTTTGGTTTCGATCGTTTTTGTTGCATCGGGTCCGGGCCGAGCTCTTGGATTTCGAGTGAGTGACGCTCGGAAGCATTTTCGGTAGCAAATTTCGTTTCTCGATCAATCCATCCATCTGTAGATGAGTCAATGAACAGATGCATTCAAAGACCATTGATACTGCAAGTCATTCAAAATTACTACCAGGCATGCTTACAGATAAACTTGAGGTTGATTGACGAGAAGGTGGCCTAAAATCAGCATTGCAACATATCATAGTACACTGCGGACTGACGGACTGACTCTGACACTCTCTGAATCTCTGAATGGTGATGGCAGTCATTCAATACTTTTGAATGCGACGTTGTCTGTGCGACCAGTTTATAACTGGTGTTGAGGAGGTGTACAGTATTTCAAAGAAACACTACAAAAACAAGCCAAGACTAAGCTGCCTGGTCTACCCTTAAATACTGCCACAAAAACATTCAATCAATGGCAGAAACCTTCTACTATTGTCTGCATCATGCAGGTTGTTTTCAGAGGTCACCAAAACAGTACGCAGCTCGCATGTGTCCAAAACCGGGGAGGTTGCTGGAAGTCCTCATCTTGGTGTGCTGGTAAAAAAAGACCAATGCAGCACTGGTAAATTTGGGTCGGCTGATCTCTCAAATGTCATCACAGCTGTAAAAGGGCCTTACAAGACAGCTCAACTCAGCCCATATGGATGGCCCATATTATTGTGGGGTGTCATGGACTTCGATTTATTTGCTTCCGGAGGAGCTACCTACAGTACCTACTTTGGGAATTTTTGTTGAGAACTACTTTGGGAATTTACGAGTCTCTAAAACCGGTTTCCGGAAATATATTTTCGGCGTTTTCCATCTTTTTCGCGTACTTTTTGTTGGATCCGAAGGCTCCATTCGATTCTACGAGAGGAGCTCTTTGCGATAGTGTACTCGATTGTTGACCTTCGATCGCCACAAGAAAAGTTATGGGTGTGCAAAGATGGGCGTTTTTGCCCGAAATGACAAAAAAATATTTGCTCATGGGTTTCCGGAAAGATGGATGGCGGTCCTCCGTTGAGGGGGAAGGACACGGCCGTAGAGGTCGATCGAGGGCGTTTTGGAGAAAGCTCAACGGGTCTGCTTTTCGACCGCGGTCTCACATCTGGGCACTTCTGCGGCGGATCGATCTTTATTTCGGCAATAGCGATTTCCATCTTTTTGGATTCAGCCCATCAAGGCCGAAATAGACCTTTTTACGGTAGCGGGCTAGCGCTACGCAGAACTCAATTGATTTGCGCGACTGAATCCAACTACGTAGTAACACGGAAACATCGTCGATGGTGCGATAGGAATATCTCGGCGAATATTAGGAGTTGGGCGTGCAGCAAAGTTCATACAGCATCTACGATGCATACTCGTCGCGGTCCTTACCTACTACAGTGATGATTCGGCCGGCAAAATTTACCAGTCTTCAACACTAGCAAATCAATTGGTTCCAGATCCCACAAGTCCACGTGGAGTTTAGAAGTGGGAATCGTAAAAAGGTCTATGCATCAGCCGTCATTGCGCCCGTGCGGCGTCTGCGGCGGCGATATCCACTCCCAACGAGTGTCATTGGTGGACAGGGACACGGAGCGCTCCCGACGAGGCCCGGGGGCCCTCGGGGGGCCTCTCCGGGTCGATCTTTCCCCGAAACTGGTCGATTTCGGCCCGTTCGTGCTCTCGTTGCCAGGAGCCAGTCGAACTCGCAACGAAGGTGTTTCAGGGAGACCGAGTATGGGTGCTCCCCCACTCGGCAGAAGATGGACGAGCCGTAGCAGGGGACAAGGCGGAGTAGCACGGAATACGGGGATAGCTTGCTCAACGCTTGGTGGAAACAGCGCGAGCAGAGTTGACGAAGACTTTCATTTGACGAGAGACGAACGAATATACTGCAAGGGATTATTCTTCAACATTCTACAACTATTCTACAACTACTGGATGCAACAATCAACAACAGCCGGAGGATCAGCTGCTCTACAACCAACAATAGCCTGAGGATTAGCTGTTGTCATCTTCGTCGGACTCCTCCTCTTCGCCAGGCGACCCGCCCTCGTCGCTCTCCTCATCCTCTTCGTCGGATGACTCGACTTCGCCATCGCTGTCGTGTCCAAAAAGGCTCGTCGTCAGTTGGGGCCGTGGCGTCGCTATCATACGCGTCAACGCTGTCGCCATCCTCGACAATTGACGTCAATCAACGTCTCGAAGAGAGCCCTGTGAGCCTTGTGCAACCTGCGAGCGAGACGAATTAGGCAGTCGATAAACCTACCTTGTCTTGAATTGGACGACGTGCTCGAGAGGATCGCCGTGACGCGCTCGATGAGGACCTCGAGGTACGATTACGACGTATGTGCATCCGACGACGTAAGTGCATCTGCGAAGAGGATTGTTTCCTGGAGACGCGCGCTGGTCATTGCTCGGCTGCTGTCGCACGCGCCGACGAGGTCGATCAGTTGACGTTGAGGATCTTGCCGACTCCCAGATCGTGTGCGCTTTTCAGAGATGCAGGCTGTAAATTAGCATACGCTGTCGTGGGAACACCTCGCCTAGCGGGCGCGACGGGCTCAGGGCTGCTGCTCCCTCTATTCTTGCTTCTCTGAGGCGCGGCTTTGATTCTGGAGCGAGCGCTTGTCGAACGTCAAGTTTATGTCTTACATGGGTAGCATAGATACTCAGGTCAGGCTAGAATACCAGTTGGTCA
>JAAMXK010008355.1:0-10424 GCA_019693575.1 Thalassiosira oceanica | reverse complement strand
TCCCAAAGAATTTATCCTGGGTCTGTATATGTAGTCGTCCTCATGTCGATGGCTATTCCCGTTGACGCAAAGACCGCAAATGCACAAATCCAGATCCCGATGAGAGTCATGGGGAACTCACCTAGCTCTTGTTTTGGCGGCGCCATTGTTCGTATTGCGCGTTGTGAGAGATGGATTATTCGGCTCGACAATAGCTTTGTCACGTGCCACGGCAGAGTCTTGGGCGTCGGACGGCCGCGACCGACAACGGTTGGGTTCTTCAGGTCACACGGAGAATTGCAGCTCGTCTATCGGCACCGACTGTCTATCGGCACCTCGCTCGCGATCTCGCGTTCGTTCTCGCGATGACAGACTCTACTAGAGATGTAGACCAGCGTAGACATCGTTTAGTTTACCATCGTTGTCTCATGCATTCTCCGTCTTATCAGTCATCCACCCTGCTTGCTTTCGACAACAAGTCTATCATTATCATCAGTCTCCACCCTGCTTGCTTTCGACAACAAGTCGGACTGGCATGGCGCCTCGATCGAGCCTCGGGCGTTTTGCGATTGCCTCTCGTTGGCCTTGGGCTTGCCGCTCTCCTCATCACATAGGTTCTCAATTTCGAAGAACGTTGAGATGCTCGCAGAGATAGAAAGGCAGTGGACATTTACGACTGGGAGCGGGTTAGCTGAAAGAGTGATGGTTATCCTCATTTTGATCTTGGTCCCGTAGTTATACGATTTTCACTAAGTTAACAGTTTAGGAACCCAGCAAATATGTACTAGCCTTGAGGTGCCTCCCGGGCCGGCAAGATTCCATGTTCAACAATAGATAGACCAGCAACGCGAGACACCTGTCAACGCGTGCCTATTGCAGTTCCTTCGCTGTCCCAAACGATTTGCTGTTGAACTGTCGACGACGACGACCGGGCGGGGAGGAAGATTCTAGAGATTTTCAGGAGGAAGATTACATTTGCGGGTCGTTCCACCTAAAAAGTGGATCAGCGTTTGCAGTGGTGCAGATCAAATTCAAGAATACAACGATGGTCCGAATCGCATCCGCCACGCTGCTGCTGTCCTTTGCCGGTCAGGCGTCGGCATTCACGCCGTCGAAGGGACAGGGCAGGATACAGCAGTCTTCAACATCAATAGAATCCACAATAGTCAAGGAGGAGACGAAAGAGGACGGCACGCCCTTTTACGCCGACATCGCCTGCGCCGAGGAATCCGCCGTCGACAAGTCGAAGCCGCAGCTCATTGAGACACCCGCGACGGTCGGCTCGCCGTCGACGAAGTTGACTTCAACTTCCCTCGCCTCGCAGCCCCGCGAGAAGATCCTGAAAGAGCCGGCCCTCTGGGAGTACAACTTCGGCCTCCAGGATCCCGCCCTCAAGATGCCGCACGGGATCGAATCCCGCGTGACGGCCCCCGAGACCTTCGAACTGACCGAGGAGCAGATCGCCACGCTCGAACGGGACGGCGTCGTGCATATCAAGAACGTGTTCGACTCCGACTGGGTCGAGTACCTCCGCGACGCCACCGCGCACCAGGTCAAGAACCCTCACTTCTGGGCCTTCGCCGGCACGGCTTCTAAGCTCTACGACTACATCCAACGGAATATATGGCAGACGAACAGGGCCTTCGCTGACTTCTACTACCACAGCGCGGTGGGACACGTCCTGGCGCAGTGCGGACGGACGGACGAGATTAGGGTCTCCACGGACCTTCTCATGGTCAACCCCAACAAGGGCTTCAAGTGGCACCAGGACAACCAGAACGGTCCGATAACCTGGGACGAGGGGATCCGATTCTGGATCACGATGGACGAGACTCCCGCCGAGTACGGTGCGCCGGTTTACCTGAAGGGATCGCACTTCAACGACGTCGTCCCCGAGGCGTCGGTCTTCGTTGACATCGAAATGGACGGCCTCGAGGCATACAAGGACGACTGGCTCGAATTCAGGACGATGCCCGGCGACATGCTCATCTGGCACCCCCGGACGATACACAAGGTCGACGGACCCGCCGACGGGATATGGACGAGCTACAGGAGGGTGCTGGGCGGCACAGCCGCGAAGGGTGGGTCCCTCTACCACGACAAGAGGGGCACCGGCGGCGTGCTCTCCGATCTCGGAAGACACGGCCTCGAGGACGGGAACAAGCTCCAGAGTCCGTTCTTCCCGAGCATCTACCCGAGGTTCAACAAGGCCGAGGCCAGGGAGAGGGACTCGGGAGGCGTGGGACGGGATCCGAGGGACATCGTCGGAAAGTTGGGAGGACTCGCGGGGAAGGCGTCGGGGGATAAGTTTGCGAGCTTCTTCCAGGTGCTTGGGAGTCAGGCCAAGAAGGATCAATAAGACAGTCTTGTCTTGAATGTTGAACCTTCACATTTGACTGGTCTCTGTTGGAGCTCCGATCGGATACAAGCATGAAGAAATGACAAGTACCGTGCGGGATCAATATGCGTCTGCTGTTGAACTTCACTTTTGACTATTCTCCGTCGGAACTCGCGAAGAGACACACCGCATGAAGAGTGACAAGTAAATGAATATAGTGTAGTATTTTATACAATTGATTTGGTTTCTCGTTTAAAAAATACCTCGCAAGAGAAGGATAGTAGAAGACATCGTCAATAATCTGGACTCATGCAGAGATAGACGAAGATGCACGTCGATCAGATGACGAGGGTGCTCCAGTTGAGGACACACCGAGGTAGATTTAGACCGCAAAGAAGAGGGTCGGTGCGTTGCTCGAGAGGGTCTCAAGCGACGGGGACGGGAGGCATCAAGTTGAGGATTTGGGGGCTGGTGAAGTTTCTCTCTTTCAGCTGTTCTATGCTAGAACAGCAGAAGTTTAGCAACCTATGTACTAGTCCTAAACTGACAAAAGTAACTCTCAAATCAGTTCTGTCTCTCTTGCTCTCAGTGCTGCACTACATCTAGACTAGAGTCTCCTTTTCTGTGCTTTAATTTTTTTAACTGTCATAAATGTCCAAATAATCATGCATTGCATCTCGCTGCCTGCTTTCTCTTGAGTGCACAGCTTTCTGGGGTCATCATTTGCAATGGGAGGTACAGCTGGAAGAAACCAGAAACGGGGTGGGGATCACAAATATCAATATTTAGCCATACCGCCGATTTCTCCAATGCCGCCGGTTTTGCCAATACCACCGATTTCGCCGATTTTGCCGATTTCGCCATTTGATTATACCCCCTATTATACAACCTCATTTTAACCCATAGTAGTTTTATTTTCTAGGTACACATTCATTCATTATAAGGTTAAATATTCAGGGGGAGTCACTTAGTAGGTGAAATCGGCGAAATCGGCGAAATCGTACTTTGGTACATAATATCTTGGGGTAAAATATATATAGAACTTACTTAAATGTTAAATTTTTTGCCCCCACCGTTTCTTTCTTGCCATTGGTCTCCCTCGTTGCGCTGCCTAAGGTACACCCCTCAGAAGATGGTTGGTTTTAATGGCGGCGTCTAAGGCGTCTAAAGATCGCGCTAGTGGGTAGGGCCCCACGATGCGCCCAAGTGTAGTTACCAAAGTCAAAGTATCTTACAAAAATCGAGGTCACTAACTTCGGAATACTACGGTTTAATTTGGGGCGCCTAAGTACTTAGTCGGAGCCAGTCCGAGCGGAAAGCTTTTTTGATCGCATTGCGAACCCTTTTTTAACCTAGCTAGAGATTTATAGGCTAACGATTTTCGGGGAACGCGCTCGGCCGGGTGGTTTTCGTGGGCTATATAAGTTGGAGAAGGCAGGAGAAGGGCTACTGTTGAAACTTTTGAGAGCCAGGTAAGTACTTATGGTTACCGCGGTATAGCTTGCTTGCCGTTTGCGAAGTAATCATTACCGCAAAAAAGCAAGAAATGCCACGCCCTGCACCCGCCAGAACAAGCCCCAATGGCAAGAACGAGCACGCGAGAAGTGCAGGAGGCAGTCCAGCAGCCGCAGGCAGACCACACGAATTTGATTCAAACATGCTTCAAACGACAGGCCAGTCCAGACATCAGACAACCTGGCATCGCGTCTCGCCTTACAGAGTAAGGTCGAGACGCGCATGCATGCAAGTAGTACCACGTGAGCCCACCCCGCCGCGGCTCCAAACTTCTGCTGGCCTTACTACGGCCTGCATTGATGCATCCAGCATCATCTTTGGTGTTGCTGTCCAGGTTCTTCCCACCTCAGAGAGTCACTGTCGAAGAAGGTGCTTACTCGTTTCTTCCTGAATAATCGGCGATTTTGGCCTGATTGGTAATTGAGACGCGGCAGCGCGGCAGCTGGTCTGCTTCGGCGTCGGCTCTAGTCTAGCCAACCAACTCGCGAGAAGAAGGAGATCTCCCCCGATGCCGAAGACATCGGCCCCAATCTCCTGAATCCGGCAACAGAAGACACAAGCTGCTACACAGTACCATACATAAGCAAGCGTTACTACCAAAGGCTGCCGCAAACCAGGAATATTCGCCGGATAACCCATCTTTCAGCGTTGCCAGCCTTTGCCCATTCTGGTGCCCAAATCAAGCAGGTGACCAGTTTGAATATTGAATTGGTGACCATCAATAATCATCGTCGGTATGCGGCTTACCCAGTCAGTCGCTCCAAAATAAATCAAATCGAAGAGGATAGATACAAAGCAGCAGTGAACATTCGAATCAGTCCACCTGGCTGTCCTTTGACCTAAGAGATATTCCTAGAAGCCTTCCATTATTGCTGGGTAAAAGCCGTTCAGTCGGCCAACAGGGAAATCAGAACTGTTGATTTGCACTGGCCTGAGAATACCGTATTAGCCGCAGCCTGTGAATACGGCAAAGTGCTTGCCGGACCACATCAAGTGATTGCTGCAACGACAACGGCATGAGCATGAGGAGACTTCTTGACACTCGGGGGCAGTGGTTGGCGTTGCCAGGTTTTGATTCGTCAGTTTCGGGTGGCACTGTCTCTTCATAAAAAATTGGCGTCTCATCTCTATCGCGCCTCTGGCGGAACCATCTGACTAACTTTGGCTCTATCTAATCTCTATCTAGCTATCGTAGTAGAGCTAGACAGACAAGTGAGGTGGCAGCCAGAAGGGCGGTCTGCTGTTTGGGCCGGTGCTGGTGCGGTGCCTAGCTAGAGAATGCCCTAGCTAGCTTGCCCTAGACAAGTGGTAGTAGCTCTTTAACTGCCCATAGTACTATCTCTATCGTAAAACGACTAAAGGAGACTCTACGCCAGACCCTCAGCACCGGAAGCGTTCAATTGAGCTGTCCCTTGAGTGTCCACAGTCCAAATAACAAGTCTCTCTAGATAGCAAACCATTACATGTATGCTTAAGTTAGTGTCAAACCATTCACCCCCCCGCTTCTAACGATGTTATTGTAGCCATGTTTGTTTTTGTACATGCTCAACCACTTAGAAACGATGCTTCCGTATTCTGGATCCCTGCTCACTAGTTCGTTCAAAACAGCTATGGCAAAAGTAATGGAGGCACCAGTTCCTCTGTCGAAAATCTGCCCAAACTCCGGCAAGAAATCATTAGTGTACCGTCCAACCTTCGGGTCAGTCCTCACTCTGAACACATCTGCACAGGCAATTAAATCCTTTTTCTTTTCTGATTTGGCATAGATGCCGAAAAATTTCAATAGGTGTGAATCAACTGGCACAGCAATGTACACGCCCTTGACAATGCCTGCGATGGACAGTTTCTTCCAATGAACTCGTTGGATAGCAAGACCTTCATAGTTGATTGGAAACGAGCCCTCGTAAAGTAGATGCGACACAAGACAGAAATTGAGAAAGCTCTCTGCCCTGAGACTATCCATGCCATTTGGCTCCACTTTAAAAACTTTATCCATGACACGAAAGAGTTGGGTGTAGGAAAAGTGACGGAGCGGCTTGAGGAAGCTACCTGACGTAGTGTAACCACTGCAAAGCCTGTAGTAGAGCCGCTCTGTTTTCTCGTCCTTGAGTTGCTGGGTCACAAGAACCATTAGAAATTTGTGCAGTCCGCTGAGGTGTGAAAGGACTTCTGACTGGTTCTCTTTGGCAACATCCCTAAGAGCATCTTGACGTATACTTCTCCTGTGATCTCTCATTTTCCTTTGGTATGCACAATCCATTGCAATGTTGAATGGATCCCAATATTCCCAGAGCAACCTTCTGAATATTGTCAAGTGATGCGACAGGTTCTCATTGCCACATATGTGACTAGCTGCGATGATGACCAGGTCCTGCTGGAACCTATCACATAAATCAAAGTATTCCTCGAAATCGGTGTCTTGTTGTTTTGCTTCGTCCTTGCATGTATCCCAGACTATCTTGGCTTTGGGGATATCACTTACGAACTTGCATAGGATAAATAGAATGTTGCCGAGGTCTGCATATAATCCATGAACCTTTGTGAAGTCAAGAATGAGTTCAAGGTCCTCCTTCAACAGATAGTCGCCAACTAGCCAGTACCCTCGTCTCTTGGATTTGCTATAATAAATTGGATCATTGCTTGCTTTGTCAAGATGGAGTTGCATGCCTTCAATTTCAGTGAACACCCTTTCCTTGACTGTTGATGTATTGTCGGAATTACAATTCCTACTGGTGCGGACTGATAAGTACAGAATTAGATCCAACATAATCAAAGTTCATACAGTTACATACACTTACGTAGTGGAGAGGGAAGATTCCCATTTGCTGGTTGAGAATCAATTGAATCATGAACAGGAATGAGTGCTGAGGCCAAATCATTCACATTCAATGGAACCAAAATCCCTTTCTTTTCATTGGCATTCTTTAGTCTGTTCTGTTTTGTTGATCGAATCCAGTTGATGACTTGTACCTCCAGATTACCGGATTCATCAGGTGAAACGCCAGTGATGTTTTCATCGAGTTTGTTGGTTTCCTCTGACACAATGTCTTTGAGTGTTTCTCCCTCATAGGGTATGGTTGTGCGTTGTGTTCCATTGGCTGCAACAATCTTCTTCACAAGTGAGCCTTCTTCGAACCAATAATCCACTTCCATCTGGCGCACTTCTTTGTCCACACCCTCAAGACCTCCTGGAATGTTCCAATACAAATTCCCTTCTGTTTGATGAGACCCAGTCAAACTGCCATCATCCTTCATCTCATTGATCAATGGCCTGTGTCCATCTGTGAGCAGGCCCCTAAAAGCTCTCCTTATCCCACTCTCCTTTCTCTCATTATCAAGCATTGGCTTTCTTTGTCTTCTAGGCCAGTGCAGTATGTGGAGTGTCCCCCCCTCTGGCGCTGAGTCAAGACAACAATGTTCAGAAATGATTGCATTGAGACGAGCTTCGTGTTTCTGGAGCAAGGTCTTCTGCCTCCTTGGCATGGCAGGAATGGTAATGAATTCTGAATCATCTCCTATGGCTCTGAGACGAGATGCGAGCTTTTTACAAGTGGCTTGCCCACACATGCATTGGATGCCTTTTCTTTTATTTCCTATAGACAGTTGGGCATCTGGGCGGATAGCGTCTGGTCCATGTTCCATTGCAATCGCCAACTTCTTTCCAGGTGACGCCGTAGCGGGGTTGAGGTCCTGTGTCACCCGACTCCTCTTCAGTTCACTCCTCGTGTGCCACAGGAGTATGCGCCGACTCTCGAACGAGTCTCCCATGGCACGGAGACACTCGGCAGTAAGGTCAGTCGAGCCTTTTCTTAGGTTGACCTGTGTGGACCGCGACTTCTCCATCGCGGCGAGGAAGGAAGATGTTGCCTTGTCAAGTGGTAGGAGCGGACATGACGCAGCAGTGGCGGGAGGGTCATTGCCGGCGTTCCCCCTTGCCCACTGGTCCTTGCCGATGACTGAGCTGTTCATGGTGCGGTGGTGGTTAATATGGTGGTCTGTCTCGGAGCTCGTGACGATGGTGGGGATCGGGCCGGCCCGTCTGGAGTTTGTCGCGCGCCGCGGCAGACCCCCAACGGAGACATACCTGCTCGGCTCGGGATTCGGCTCGGGATTCGCCTCGGGATTGTGCTTCTTTTGGCAATTACTATTTCGAGAGATAAGGTTTTCCACAATTCGAGTGGGGGGATACCGACTGCTATTGTTGACCTCCCCTGAACATTCGTCCGTGGACTTCATTTCACTGTTTCTTCCTAACAGCTCCTCTATAATGGGTTCAGGTCCCTCTCCAAATTTCACGCGATTCATTGGATCTAAAGAAGGCGGATCTTCAAGTTTCGAAGTAAGAGAATGGTTTGGAGGCTCCTCATCGATAGCATTTTCAAGTTTCAAATCATTTCCGTGTGCATCAACGTTAGCCTCAAATTGCCTCTTGTCTCTGTTTTCATCACTGGAAACAGCACTCGATCTCTTCGCTTTCTCGGCTGCAGAAGCTTCGCCCCGCCTTCCAGATTCGACATTCCTTGCGTTCTGCTTCTCCACGATTGATTCTGTGTGAAAACTACCCGCATTCACGTCATCTGCTGAGGCAAGTCTAGGCATTTTGTTACGCTCATAGTACTCAGCTTGCTCATTCGTTCGTTTTCCATTGACGGCTCGCGCTCCTGCCAGTTGAGCTTTGGAACATCTTGTATGAGATTGCATCATTTCTATCAATTGAATGATGACATTCTGCCCATTTTTATCTAATGCCTGGTCTGGCACACATTCATCCGCTGTGGCCTCGTGTTCCCTCTTTCTCTCGGGCAATACCTCTAAGATATCACCAGGATCATGTTTAGGTTTGACACGGACGTATAGTTTCTCCTGAGAAAGCTCTTCGTGCCTCGCAGCATGTTGAATTGAAGACTCATCGTCAAGCGCGAGCGAATCGCCTTTGCCAAGGGCAAGAGAAGGTTGTTCGTCAACATTGCCTTCCCTCGAGGGGTTCGTTTCGTCAGCATCACATTTATGAACAGGTGCTTGTGATACGGCATCTCCCCGATCTTCCTGCTTGATCTTGGTTGCGGTGTACTGCTGGGCCCGACCGAGCAAATCAATCAGCAGACGATGGTACTTCGGCTCGTCCGGCCGAAACGACGTCTTCTCCCTGCACGTCATGCACTTCAGCCACTTCGGGATCTTGCCATTGTTATCCTCCGCAACTCGAAGCTGCTCGCGAAAGATGCAGCCATGGCAAAACCTAATAAGAGCGCGAGATGAGAGCCATCAAAAATGAGGCATCGGTAACAGCCCGTGTCCTCGTGAGTCATTGGTCGTCTCACCAGTGATCACATCTTGAGGAGCTCAGAACAGGCAGGTGCCTTCGAATTTCGTCATCGACATTTCCGGTGTCAGACGAGAACTTGCTGCAGCAAATGCTGCAGGTTGTCTCCTCGGCTGTGAGCTCCACCAACATCTTCGATTTGCCAGTCTTGCATGTTGACTTTGCTCCTATGTGGGAGCGGGAGGGGGGTTCGGGGTGTCACTCGAAGGATCGATGGGCCGTCGAGAAGGCGTCACGGATGGGACCCAGACGCCCCTCCCCGCTTCCGAATCTCGTCATGGTGTTCCCAGCGTCAGACCGTGAGCTCCGCCACATCTTCGCGACCGGACTCAACTCTGACACTGACACAATAAGCACGTTGGTTGGACGGTGGACATAGGGCAGCCACTGAGCATAATAGCAATAGGTAGCAGCCACGACGCACGCACGACGCCGTGCCACGATACGACGCGACCGACGGCCGCCATAGGACGGACGAAGGCATCAAGGGACTTTTTATTTTTCACCCCAGGGAATTTGATCCTCTTTTAACCATATCATGCATACTAAAGTCACGTATTTATGATACCTAAGGGTTTATGTTTGTTCGTCAAAGCAATCGTACTTTTAATCCAATGTCACCCCGCGAAGGTAAACGAGAGGGCGGGCATGGCACAAAGTTGGGAGTTGGGACAAAGTGGATAAAGTGACGGGAGCCGGGATAGTCATCGCGCGAGGAGAAAGTGAAGCAGAGTCCGACGAGGGGGAGGTCTGAAAGGGCCGGGACGAGACGAGCGCGTTCGGACTGGCCCTCTTGTCGGCCGTGAAACCGGACGGGGGGGGAGAAGAGCTGCCTCCCGGCGAGTCCAAGCCGCCAGTTGCCAGTGCAACCAGTCCCGTAGCAGCCGTGGTGGGGCGCGGCGCAAGACGAGTACGACCAGGAGTTCCAGACATACAGAGGAAAGAGCCGACCCACCTCGCGTTCGCCTCGGGGTCATTGGGAGGGGACGGCGGAACTGAAGGAACGACCGGGGACACAAAACGCGCGCGAAACCGCGGCCAATATAAAAAGACCATGGCCCGGCGCGGCCTGGAGCCGTCGGGCTACCACGGCGGCATGAACGACGCCGACTACGGCGGGGGGATCCCCGGGGGCGGCGCCGCCGGGGACGCCGCCCCGCCCGGCGGGGCCGGCGGAGGCGACCAGCAGCCCGACCCCCTCCCGTCGGGCGGCGGGCTCAACATCACCGGCACGGCCTTCGGGAGCGACGG
The DNA here is from genome assembly GCA_019693575.1 of Thalassiosira oceanica. Taxonomy (NCBI): domain Eukaryota; phylum Bacillariophyta; class Thalassiosirophyceae; order Thalassiosirales; family Thalassiosiraceae; genus Thalassiosira; species Thalassiosira oceanica. The sequence goes on along the minus strand of JAAMXK010008355.1, from coordinate 18 downwards.
CAGGATGTCGTCGAGCAA
>JAAMXK010008335.1:0-17487 GCA_019693575.1 Thalassiosira oceanica | reverse complement strand
TATCGTAATTAAGTTAGTTAAAAGTTAGTTTGTGCGACATTATTCCAATTGTGGTGGCCTGTCAATAAATTGATGGAATAATTTCACAAGTGGAGGCTGTCGACAGGTCGGCTTCGGCGTTCTCTCAGCTGCTGACGTGTGGGTCCAACGGCCGCACGACATTCTCATCATCTATCAAGAAGATAAGGGATTTTGGCTCTGGTGAAAAAAAAATTTGTAGCTGGCACACCTAATTAGAGATCGAGAGTCAGCGATCACATAAGTCTAGGCCGCCGAAACATGAAGATGAAGAGTTGCTGCCGCCGACCACTGGCACCTTGCTAGGACCAAGCTACGCTCGTGCGCCGCCGACCGCTCTTGCCCCTCGCCTCTGCGTGCGTCAGCTGTTGGACCATCCTCGACATGGTTGCTTGGAGCACCGAGCTAAAATATCTTCGACTTGGGAGGCTGAACCAATGAGCTGAGTAGAAAAGAAGATGGAAGACTAAAGCCGAGAGCCGGCGCAGCGCCGTCGTGTCCCACTATGTAGCCATGTAACATGCTTCGCTTCGGTACATGTCGCTGACCAGTTCCAGAACCAGGTCATTTTAGGCGCGCGGGGTGCAGTCAAAAGTTGGCCCGAACCGGTTTCCGCGTCGATTTCTTCGCCAATATCCCGCCCGCGAAGCTCCAAACGGCACAAAGGGCAAACTCGCACGAGCGAGCTCTGTTCGCCCGTTGTACGGATCGCCGTAGATTCCTTGTACCGAAGGCAGCCGAAGGTGCAAATTAGGCAAATTAGACGGAACTGGTTTTGATGAGTGCGGAAAAACGTGCTTGAAACGCGGGTGAGCGGGCGTTTAGGATGAAAAATGTACGATCTGTGCTTCTTTGACCGTCGCGCCCGCCGGCTCCCAGCCAGCGCGCGCGTGCGCGCGTCGGTCGCGTCCTCAGCCATTCACATCTATCTATCTCACATCTCACATCACGCAAGGAATTTGACATAGATACGGATAGATACGGATCCGAGAAGGCATCAGATCCGAGGAAGGCATCAAGCCGACCGGCTTCAACTCGGACTTAGCCTCCCGGCGGGCTCCTTCTCTTCATCCCGGCGAGGCTCGGGTCTCGGGGCGAGAGGGCCATCACTCCTCCCCGCGTCGACGACGCCGCTTGGGACGGTGACGGGGATAATCGACAATCGAGATGGACGGGGAGGAGGCCCGTCGCGCCGCCCGCCTGCGTCGGATACGTGAGCACCGCGAGCGGCTCCTGGCCGAGCTCCGGGGGAGGCGGGACGCGTTCGCGGGCGACTACCGGCTGCCGCTCGCGTACCCTGCCGCGGTCGTGAGCGGCGGCACGGGAGACGGCGGAGGGAGCGGCCCGCCGTCGGAAGCGGCCGGGGGGGACGGCGGGCCGACGGGTAGGCCCCGGACGTCGGCCGACTTCGTCAACGCCCGACTCCTCGAGGCGGGACTGCCACTCGGCTCGTCCGGCGCGTCCTCGTCGCTCGGCGAGCACGGCGCGGCGGCCGGGCGGTTCATACGCGACATGGAGGGGACGGGGTGCTACGACTCCGTCCGGGTCCTCGTGGGTCCGCCCCGGCCGGCGGAGGACGGCGACGAGGGGAGCGGAGAGCGGGGCGAGGACCTCCCGCAAGAAGTGACGGTGAGCCTGGACGAGAAGAAATGGTACAGCCTCCGTGTCGGCGGGGGGGTCAACTCGGACGACCTGACGTCTCCGGGCGGCGGCGGAGGGACGGGATCCGCGATGCCCTCCGCGTCGGCCCTCCCCAAGCTCCAGTTCGAGACGTCCGCGTCGCTCCTCAACCTCACGGGACAATGCGACCGGACCTCGGCCAGCTGGGCCGTCGACCAGACGGGACGGGGCGTGTTCCGGTTCGCGCACGACAGGCCGCTGGCGAGCCTGCTGGACCGGGAGGGCGGGATGTACGGCTGGCTCATGCCGGGGGACCCGACCTTGGCGGACGAGGGGGGGCCGGGCGAGAACCCGGTGGACGACGCGTGGTACGCCCTCGGGGGCGGGTCGCAGACGACCGTCGGTCTCCACGCGTCGGCCCACGGGACGGACTCGTCGCACACCCGGTCGTCCACGGGCTACGTCCGCAGCGTCGGCCTGCGGGTCGCGAACCACCCCCGTTCGGCCTCCCGGCGCCTCTCGGCTCCCGGGCCGGCCCGTCCGTCGTCGTCTGCGCCCGAGGCCATGGCGGGACCGTACCTCTACGCCGAGGCGGCCGCGAGCCTCCGCGACTCGGTCCCCGACCGAGACGCTTCCGCGCCGTTCGCGCTCGTGTGCTCCCCCGAGGTCGCGGCCGACGCGGGCACGACGCTCAAGACGTCGTTGAGGGGGGGACTGCACCTCAACGGATCGCTCGTGGACGACCGGTACGACCCGACGGAGGGCGTCGACGGACACGTCGACGGGGAGGTGGCGTTGCCCCCCGGAGACGTGGGGTTCGTCAAGGTCAGGGCGGGCGCGGCGTGCCACGTCCCGGTGGAGCGGTTGGGGGGGATGCTCGGCCTCGGCGCGGGCGACGAGGATCGTCTGCCCGCCGTCCCGCCGGACGTGACGGGACCCGCGGTCCACGGCGCGCTGAGCTGCGGCATCCTCCGCCCCCTCGACTACGGCGGCCTGTGCAACTCCGTCCGTCCCGGGTCCCTGCCCCTCTCCGACATGTTCACGGCGGGCGGGCCCGGTCAGATCCGCGGCTTCCTCCCCTCGGGCGTCGGTCCCCGGTCGTCGCGGGGCGGGCCGAGGACGCCCGGGGGGGACGCCCTGGGGGGCGACCTGTTCTACGCCGCGACGGCCGCGGCGAGCGCGCCACTGCCTAGGTCGCTCGGGGCGCTGAGGTCGAACGGGGGACGGGCCTTCGGATTCGTCAACGGAGGGACGTGCGTGTCGACGACGGCGGGCGGCGGAGGAGGAGCGGCGTCGCTGCTTTCGCCGAACCTCTGGGGATGGGTCGCGAACAGCACGAGGCTCTCGGTCGGGTGCGGACTGAGCCTCGGCACGCCCCTGGGGAGGTTCGAGGCGACGTACGCCGTGCCGGTGAGGTACGGACCGAGGGACGCGAGGAGGTCCGTCCAGCTCGGGTTCGGATTTTCGTTCGGTTGACGTAATCTATAAATATGATGGCGAGAGAGCATTATTCTTGAATTTTACCGCGGCTTCGGCTCAAACGGGCGTCATTGCTTCTGAATTAGTTTATGGTCTCGGTGTTTCCCTTTCCCCCTGCCGTTTCTCTGCCGAGATCCCTCCCCTTGATGATTCGCATCGGCTCAGTGTTGCCTCTGCTCTCCAGTATACGGAATTCCATAGATGCCCACAGCCGTAGCCGCCATATGCGATTTCGCGGCCGGTGATTCAGATATCCAGTCTTGTCCATTGAGTGGGGAACGACAAATTGAGGGATTGCAAGTGCTCCTGAACTAAATTCAATACAGATTTGTAAAATTCCAGAGATAAATTCAAAAGTGCTCTTTTAGTCTCAATGCACCGGATATTCCAAAGGAAATTGATGATTAGGGTTGTTAGGAGCGTTTTCAGGTAACTAGAACACCTTTGACCTGGCAGTGCAGATGAATTGTGAGTCAGAGTTAAGACACTCTACCTTCTTCATCAGCCAGCGGACGAGTTGGGAGAACCGGCAGAACAATTCCTCAGGGCAAGGGACGGGCAAGGCACTCAAGGCACACAATCAAGTCTGACATAGACCTTCTTTCTATGCCCCTAAACTCCACATAGGCTTGTGGGATCTGGAACCACTTGGCAAGTTAGTTAGCGTTGAAGTAAAATTTTTGGGCCGATCATCACCGTAGTGGGCACAAACGTGACGAGCGTGCATCGGAGATAGATGCTGTATGGAGTATGGACTTTGCTGTCAACTCGTAATATTTGCCAAGATATTTGCCAAGATATTCCTATCGCACTATCGACGATTTTTTCATATTGTTGCTACGTAGTTGGATTCAGTCGCGCAAATCAAGTGAGTTCCGCGCACGCGCTAGCTAGCCAGCCAAGGAAAAAAGATCTATTGTATCAAACTACTCGATTGGGGAGTCTAGCATTACTAGGCCCGAGAGATAGATTGGCGGGCCGGTGATTCAGCTATCCAGTCTGGTCCATTGGGTAGGGAACGACAATTGAGGCAATGCAAAGTGCTCCTAAACTAAATTCAATACAGATTTTACCAGAGATAAATTCAAATGTGCTCTTATAACTCCAAAGGAAATTTTTGATTAGGGTTGTTAGGAGCGTTTTCAGGTAACTAGAACACCTTTGACCTGGCAGTGCAGATGAATTGTGAGTCAGAGTTAAGACACTCTACCTTCTTCATCAGCCAGCGGACGAGTTGGGATAATTACAGCAAAACAATTCCTCAGGCAAGGGACGGGCAAGCGCTCAAGGCTCACAATCAAGTCTGACATAGACCTTCTTTCTGTGCCCACTTCTAAACCCACGTTGGCTTGTGGGATCTGGAACTCACTTACGCTCAAGTAAAAATTTTCAGCCGATCATCACAGTGGGCACGAACGTGACGAGAGGGTGCTCAGAGATAGATGCTGTATGAACTTTGCTGTACGTCCAACTCTTAATATTTGCCGAGATATTCCTATCGCACTATCGGCAATTTTGTCTTATTGTTACGTAGTTGATCAGTCGCGCAAATCACAAGTGAGTTCCGCGCACGCGCTAGCCAGCCAAGGAAGAAAGGTCTATTGTATCAAACTACTCAAGAAAACTCACAGCCCTTAGATATCAAATACTTAAGGTCATCTCACCCTCCCTCATGCCGCACCCGCCGCACCCCATGATGGCCTTGCACGTCGTCCTTCATTGTGGCCTCTTGGACAGGATCTGCTCTTCCTGTTGGCCTGCTGGACTCGAGACAGGTCCTGACAGCTAGCTCAATACTGCCACAACGCAAGTGGCACATGTCCCGTCAGAACCAACCACAGTCACCGGACCCACCGAGTCTATAACCACTGCGTAAGCACTGGATGGTGGCCTGCCGGTGTGGGTTTAGCCAGTGCCAATGACACAGATACTCTGAAAATTCAAGAAGAGCTTACAGGGAGTGGGATGGGTCAATGTTTCCTCATCCTTATAACTAGATGTGAACATAGTTGGTGTCTAACGTCATAGGCTATTCAATTCCCCTACCTAGGCAGGTTGCCCCTTTCCACCTGGAACTTTATTTTCCTTGAGAGGGCAATTGATCTATATAGCTAAAAATAACAGGCGATCGGAGAAGCCCCAGAACGCAACATGGGAAAATCGTGCCCTATAGACAATCAATGGTCGTGACGCCACAATCTGCCTCAGAAGTCCTGCATTCAGTTGAATAGGACTCTACTATGATGTTGGACAGCGTTGGGTGGCAATCACCGAGTTTGTGGGGATTGTATTACTTAGCCTATGCTAACGTAAGAATAGTGTAAAGTCAAAAGGCTAACCTTTATATTAACTCCAATTGTTCTAAGGGTGTGAAACATACATTTCACGCTAACAACACATCCCGCACCCAAAAGCAAGTATGATGGATTTCTTATGTTTTGATCAGGACTTTGGCAAGTTGAGGAGCACTACATGGACAAGGCTAGGGTCTAGGACAAAGCTGGTGCTCAATCATAATTAAAGTGTGAGACAATCACAATCCCCCGTGCTAACCCATACACTGCTACTCAGGACCCTAATACTCCATTCATTGCGGTGGAGTTTGTGAGCTTTTTTGTTGGCATCAAAAACTAACTTTGATAGTGATAATAGAAAGAAGGCAACATAATCCTAACTTTGATGTGTTTGCCATATTGTAATCGTGGCAGCAAAACAAGAGATTCTGGATGTGTGCGGAAAAGTCCGTAACACACCATTGAGGACGGGGTGAATGGGCAGAAACTCTCTTGGAGGAGCTTGGAGGAAGTAAAGTCATTTTGTTACATCTAAAGGAGATCTGAATTCAAGCTCTACTAGATAGTGTCATTTCTCAATACAGTTTGTGTTTGTATTGCATCGGAGTTAGATCGCCATCTAACAAATGATATAATCAATATAATCAGTGGCAATATGATGAGCCATCTAACGAATGATATAACAAGCAGTGGCAATATGATGACATCCTACATCTAGATTGATAACTATCCTACAACCAGCCTGCCCACTTCTCGATCACAGGTTTGTCACCGTACCAAGGCCTCCCATCGGCATGCTCTTTGGTCAGCTCAGGCGCCACTATATCCCCACCGAAGACCTCGCTCCACCTAAAGTGCCCGACGTCTTCCAAGACCATTGTATCGGTATTAGTCACGTAATTCTGCATTGCAAGCGCACTAAAGTCTGGCGTGACTCCATCTCCATCGTACGAGCTCCCATCAGACCCATTTGGACAGCAAAATGAATATGAACCTTGAGTCAACAAGCCCGACGAATCGCCCACGTAACCGGTCCCTGCAACAGCCAGTGCCTTGAACTTGTCATCGTCCAGTACCTCAGAATTCACCCACTCGACTCCCTTGAACGCCGGATGACCAGGCACATTTCCATGCGGAGACCCCAGTGTTATCAGTGAGTGGACGAGGTCGATTCCACCGTAAGACCTCCCACTGTAATCTCGCCTGGAGAGGTAAACCCGAGAGATCCACCCGCCTGCCGAGTGGCCAATCAATGCTACCTTTCCCTGCGGTTCGGGCGCCTCTGGAAATGATCCCCTGGGAACCCACAGGGGATACTCCTCGACTACCTCCGAACCGCCAACTTTGAGCACCCCACCGGGGTTGTTCCGAAAGTCTTGATATAAGTCGATTGCATTGTAATCGAAGTTTGGTATCTGAAGCTGCGGTTCAGATGGTTTGTCCTGGCGCCGTTCCAACTCGCTCATTTCATCCTCGAGATCTTTCTCGAGCTTATCCGCACCGATCCGCTCGAAGTCATCCAGGTCTCCAGCCGCGGCGGCCAGGTGCCGCACGGCCAAGTCTATTCTTTCCAACATAGGCCGCATTCCAACGAGGCATAGTAGCCAGTGCCAGTTCGGAAAGGGGACGACCACGCTTGGTATTCCCATTTCTGTCAATGAACGGGCAAGGGGCAGGAACTCATCCTTGCCCGTTAAAAATCCAGGAACTATTACGGCAGCCTTGATAAGCGGAAGGTCGGCGAGGAATCCTCCCTCGCCTTGCGGCCAAATCGAGGCCTGCGGGGCATCTGCCGCAGCTGCCGCTGCCCTGTCGCACCTTGCTGCGTGACGGGGGGCAAATGCGTCGATCGCAGCGAGGGCGACGAGCATGAAGCATAATAAGGTGGCGAAGAACGGCATCCTCGCAAGAAGATTAGGAGTGTGAGCGAGGAGACCGAGATCAGAACTGCTCTCGATTCTGCTCGTCAATAGCTCGTCGGCGCCGAGACCTGTACATACAATACTTGAGACTCCTGTGTTGCCGTCACCTGCAGTGCCGCGAGGCGTACAGCAGTCCGTCGTCTCGTAAAGTTGTCCTTCTCATCTCCGCGCAGAATTATCTTCCTTCCCGTGAGTCTGGCCGTTGCGTTCCAAAAAAAATCGGAAGAGAGCAGGCATCGGCACAATCGAGGCGAGGCGGGGGGCGGAGGCGCGGCGGCGGCGGCGTTCGGCGAGGCGGCGCTAGCGCTGTGACCCTGGCGTGACGCTCGTGTTTGACGATGAACTTCGACTTCGACACCGTTCGCGGTTGATCGAACCATCTCCGCATGACCTTACGCGCAGAGGTAGATACGACACAGCGGCTTGTATGGTATGCGATGCGCGGTGTGCCTACAACACCAAGTAGGGAAGCTGATGCACGAACTGCCGATGCCCGTGGCCAAGCAAGAGCAAGCGAAACGGACCGTGAAGCGACTGCCGTATCGATGAATATTGGGAGCTAGTAGACCGTCAGTCAAGATTCCTACATCCATTTGGACATATTTGTAGTTCACCTGCGAATTGGCGGGGCGTAAGCATCGCTTGCCAAGGCTTATGGTGGACAGGTCGGCTTCTCGTGGCGAACTCTGTTGTCATCTGTCTTCACAACTTTCGCTCCAGCCAGGGCAATTACGAATTACGAACCTCTCCGCCGCGCCTTTCGTTAGCAACGCTAAGAGCGATACAATCGCATCACGATGAAGCCGAAAAGGCACTCCTTCGTCTTCTTCGCCACAACTGCCCTGGCAGCTCTGCTCTCGGCTCATGGCGTCAGTGTGAGTCTTTGCCATGTCGTTGTGTTGCACACTGGCGGCCCGGATCTCAAATCGTCTTCATTCAGGCCTTCCCTGTGCGCCCGCTGCCTTCCTTCGACGTCTACAAATATCATGTTAACGGCCATGTTGTGCAAGAAGAAGACCCGCCGGCGAAGGCGAAGCCGGGAGGACCGCTCTTCCTTGTGTCTCCCAAGACCCACGCTACTTCGACTGCCCTCTTTTTTGCCCTCTTCGGCCTCCTGTCCTTCGAACCGGTCGGCAAACTCGCCCACTCCGTCCTATTCAAGCTCCCTTGCGCCTCCTGGGATCCCATTGAGTTTCATCCGCTGGGCGCTTTGAACTGGGCTGTTCACGCCGTTCTCTTAGTGTTCGCGCTGGAGCTACCGGGGTCATTCTTCACGCTTATGAGCAAGAGCGATGACGCCAGGGAGAAACGGGCGTACAGGGGCTTCTTTTTGGCATATTCTCTTGCCTACGCCCACAGCATCATGACTACAATGTCGCATGCTTTCATCAGATCAAATGAACCATTAGAGCGTGTATTTCACAACATGTTTGCGGGTCTGCTTCGAACGTTCATCTTCGGCACTGGCCTCTCTGTGAAGCTCGGGCCGTGGGCATTACTCCCCGTATTTGTCGGGGTGAACCATGGCGCACTAGGGTACAGCACCTGGGCTGGGCGAGGCTTGGCGACGTACACAATCTACAAACACCTGGCTTCGAAGGAGCTTCCGTCGACGTTTAAGTACTTTTTCGTTGCTTTTAACGTGGCACCAGCGATGATAGGAAAGGTCTGGCAGGCACTCACAAAGGAATTGTTCGGAGATACTGTCCCTGAGCTGCTTGTAATGAAAGGGAAAATTCAATCCGATGCAGCGCACCTCCTAGTTGCAGTTGTGATTGCCGCGATTTCTGGCGGGATGGCACTCTCGCTCAATCGCAAAGTCTGTGCTAGTGATGACGTGATGGGGGGTAGGGAGAGCTGGGGCGACACAGTGTGTGTTTCAACACCACGGTGATCTTGCTCGGCCTGCGCATGAGGAGGCCAGGGGGCCGCCGACGCCACCGTTCCCGTCGAGTCTGCAGGACGAGTGAGATATAGACTTTGCAAACGGGTGAGCTTGTTGATCATTTGGTCGGGGCTGCAACTGCAACTGTATTTCCCATAAAAGGATTGTACCAATATAATAATTTAAAAACAAAATTTACAAAACTGATCTAATTGAGTTTACCGTGTTCAGGACTTGGAAGCAAGCTGTGGCTTGATCGCGATTCATGCCAATTATCTCAGGGTTATTGTTGTCTGGGTGGTATTGCAAGGCCAACATCCTGAAGGCTGTCTTTGCGTCCATTTCAGCACCAACATCCTGACGGCTGTCTTCTCGTCCATTTCAGCAGCATCAAGTCCAAGTCCAATTACTCCAAAAAAGTCAAATAGGCTCCGTCCTACACCTACCTTCTGGTCTTCTTCTCTGCGCGGGCGGGCTGGTGGTATTGGCCACCACCTGCCCCCCCCCTGAGAGGAAGGAGACGGTGGTGGGGCGACTGACTATGTCATCCGGTCATCCGAAGCCCTACCTTTTTAAGCATATGAGCGTGGAGACTAAATGAGTTTTTATATGTGCTTAGAGTTCACTCGTTGGAAAAACGTGCTTGGATCAAAAGCGCGATTGGTGGTAACACATAGCTCAGGGAAGATCTGTGGGTGGGAAGCAATTTGAATAACTCGGCGAATAATAGGAGTTGGACGTTCAGAAAATTCCTAAATTGATTTCGGACCACGTCCGATGCGGCCATGCACCACCAGTTGTAGGTGAAATCTCCACCAAAATTTAAGCTAACTTTCACCTAACAAAAATTACTCTATACGAGTGAAATCAACTCTACTGCCACTCTCCATCATACTCATGTTCAGGAGGGTCGACCCCCACATAGGAGCATGGAGATTAATTGCACAATGAAAAGGGACACTCAAGACTTGACAAGGCACGCCATCTTGCTCTGTAGGGATGGTCCCACTTACTGGGGAGGGATGGATGCAAGCCACTTCTCAGCATCTCTCTCCCCTTCCTCCTAGACTCCTAGCCTACCATCCGCAGAATAATATCATGGGGATGAAATTCCGCTTCACTCTCTTGGCAGGCCATCAATACTATCCTTCTTGCGCTTCTTCTGATGGTGTCAGTCTGTCACTTGATTTACGCAGGGCCAAGAGGGGTCGGGAAATATTTCTATTAGGTAGTACTACTATATAACTTGGATCATCATCTTCTAGTACTTTCATCGGTTCCGGTGTGCCAATGTTGGCCCCAGTCAGTAACATAGGAACCAGTCAGTCTATCATTTGGTGTGCTATTCCAAGTTTTTACTGCTTATCATGCTTGGTGCCACTTGGCCTGGCTGGTATGTATGTGAACACAAAACACCTGGCAATCAGGACATTGCAACTATCGCTGTCTAATGATCCTGCCGGATCACAAGTGGCACACATGCATGCAGTGCATCAAAGAGCTATGCTATTTATTGATGAACTCTTATGAATCACATGTTTTGAGTATGAATGAGACCACGGCGGCGTCACTTATCTATGCTAGTTAGGGGCACTAGGGGTGCCACAAACGGCTCGTCAGATGGTTGGTCTGGTGGTGGAGCACGAAATGCTCTGTGTTGTTCTGGCGGGAACATCGAAAGAGCTACGCTATTGGCAAACTCTTATGATGCACTGTAACAACAGTGTACGAATGCGGCGTCTCAACTCTCATCTATGCTAGGTGTGCCGCCACAAACAGCTCGTCAGAGGCGGAACATCAGTCGCAGTCAATGGATTGGACCCACCAATGGCAGAGAGAGGTGTGCTGAAATACATATATCTTCCGCATGGTAGCAAGAAGTAACATTGAAAAAGAACAAAACCATGACAACCTGAAGCAGAGTAGTCATATGATCTGCAACTCTCTAGCTCTAGAGTAGCTCTCTAGTAGCTAGCTAGATCTCATCAATGGCAGACAACTGTCTTCGGTCTGCGTGCCCGCGGCCCGCTAGCTAGCACAAAAAGGCGTGACACACAAACTTGAACTTGATCCCGAAGGCGAGCAGGAATCAGGTGACGAGTTGGATATTCTTCACATTTCGCTGGCACCCGAGGTCGAGAAGACGCCGTCTGACTTACTTGTCAACAACGAGTGGGTGAACCACACGCCGGAAGGAAAGTTGTCCCTTTATCTTATTAGATCTATCTGTTCCGGTCCATCGATCCTCCTCTGATCACGATGCGTGCTGAGCATCGCGCGGCAAAAGCACGAGCGCGCGTGTGAGGCGAGAGTCAAAAGTCCCACGCATCTCCGCTCCGCTCTGGCTCTCTAGCTAGCTAGCTATTCTACGTAGGAGCCACGAAGACTCGGTCGGGACCTACTAAGCCGTGTGTCACGCCTTTTTGTGCTAGCTAGCCCGCTGCCTGCTGCTGCGCGGCTGCCGAGTCGAGCTTCGAGAATCAGGCTTGAATGAGGTGTAGACAGTCTCCGTCACAGAACAACCCAAAACAACCCAAAATAAAACAAACAGCGCTGCCGTAGCCGTAGAAGAGCCGTGTGTTGTGGAAGGGAAGGAATTAGAAGAACAGCCCCTCGCAGGAAGGAAAGGAGACGGGTAAAACGCACTGCCTGCCAAGCACGTTGATATACAATAATGGTCCAAAGAATAGCAGCCCTGGCCGCCGCGGCCACTCTCCTCGTCGCGGTCGACTCCTTTTCGCCAAGTGCGTCATCCCGCGGCGTCCAACTTCAAGGGGTGTGCAGGCAACAGTCGCCGTCGGCCACTACGGCGCTGCAGATGGCGCAGAAGATGACGCCGACTCGCAAGACGAGGCGGGAGGATAGCTTCGACAGGGAAGTTCCCAAGGAGGAGGAAGACGAGGAGGTCATACTAGACTTCAGTGAGGCTCAGTCGAAGTTGAAGGAGGATGAGAACAAGCGCAGGGTTGAGGAGGGCCTCACGGTGGGCCTGACCAAGGAGGTGAGTTTGCGTCCCTTTGAGGTCGCTCTTGTGTGCCACCTAGGAAGTCAGGCTTCTGATTCCGCCCCGCTCCAAAACACTTCTCGGGACTCCAACTTCAACCTCGATTGCGATGGGACACGGGCGGACGGAACGACGAAACTTATCAATTGACACTGAAATCCGTGGCCTTTAGGATGAGGACGAGTTCAATGCCAAGAAGGACGACTATGAGGACATGCGAGCGAAGATCCGCGCCCGCGCCGCCGAGGAGAACATCGAGAAGTCCGTCGCGACCGCCCAGGCAATCCAGGAGGCGACGCAGAGGGCCATGGCAGGACAGTCGTCGGCCACGCCCGACACAATGCTTGACCTGTCCGGGTTCGCCGAGAAGCTGGACGACGGCACGGATGAGCTCACCGAGGAGGAGCAGGCCGAAATCGACAAGCTGCTCGACAAGAGCCTGATCGAGCAAGTCCAGGAGGAGCTGACGAATACGAGGTTCCCCACGCCCATTGCTGTGTTCCAGACAGCTTGCGTCATGTTCCTCATCTTTGCTGTGAGCGCAACGCTTATCCTGAAGGGGGACGTGTTTATCCGTGACTTCTACACCGGCTTGGGTTTCATCCCGAGGCCCGACGAGGTCTACGACTTCAGCGACCTCGAGCTGCCCGATGGTTTCCTTGAGCAGGTTGACCTGGAGAGCGCTAGCGACGTTGGTGGCCAAGTCGTCGAGGAAGCGACTAAGGTAGCAGATAGTATCCTGTCGTCGAATTAGAGCTGTGCGTGGTGGAGAGCGTCGTAAATCCGAATCCGAGTTCGGTGTTGCGCGCCTTGGGGCAAACAGCGGTCAAATAATTAGATGCAATTAAGATTCATAGTGCTCCATCGGTTGTTTAAACAATTCAGGTGTTCTCGCCTGTACCTAAGACATCGACATAATGTCACTGGACCGGAATGCTACTATTTTTTACGCATGCGTCATCCTAATTCTCACAGCTCCTACATGTCCCTACGATTCGCATTCTTCCTTTCCTCTGTTCGCTTACGACTGGTCGCTTTCGAAGTCCTTGGGGAGCCAGTCCATCATGCCGTTGATGGCCTGATTCCACGCGTTCTTCTCGACGATGCGTCGTTCGTCTCCCCGCCAGGCTTCCTCCTGGTCCCACGTGAACCAGGTGACAGCGTGGAAGCGGTCGCCGTCGAAGACGTCCCGTCCGTGGAGGGCGCGGTAGTTGTCGACGAGGAGGACGTCCCCCGGTTCCATGGACAGGGCGGTGATGTGCTTCTCGCTTGCCCTACATTTTTCAGTTGTTGTCCCGGTAAGACGAGGGTCAGAGTCAAGAACAGAAAGCGCGACGAAACAACTTAAGATGAAAGAACTCTACAGTCCCACCGGCGCCAACTTACCGCTTGACCTCGTTGCAGTCCTCGAGGCTGAGAGGCTCCATGGTATCAGCGTAGAACACCTCCGTCATTCCAACCTCGGGGACACCGCAGGGCCTCCTGTCCCTCAACTTCCTGGCGTGGTTGTGGATATTGCTAAACCAGACAGGCATGCCGGTGACGGGATGCCTGTTGATCGGGCTTTCGGCCGTCTCGACCGCCTGGAGTCTCCCCGGCTTCCCGTCCGCCTCGTATATCATCTCGAGGTCCATGTCGAACTTGGGCGCGACGGCCGCGTCGACCAAACCCTTGATCCCCTCCTTGATCGGTCCCGGGAACGACGGCGGTATATCGAGGTTGCTAACGCTGATCCGAATCTTGCGCTCGTACAGCTTCTTCGCGAGCTCCGGACTGAGCTCGCCGAGGATCGCGGCTCCGTCGGCCACGAGGAACCGTCCACCGCCCTCGGTGGCGCGCTGGAAGCAGACGAACGCGGCGTAGGCCGCGGTCCGCTTTGCGGTGCTCTCGTTGTGCAGGCCGATGTAGTGCTGGCGAAGGCTTGGCTTGTTCACCTCCTCGTAGAGCGCGTCCCGTTCCGAGGCAAACTTACGCAGACCGGAGGAGTGGAGGGGGTCGAGGCACGGGTCCAGGCCGAGGGCCTCGTGCATCTCGCGGTTGCCCGACACGGACTTCATAAGGTCGAAGCCGCGGAACCAGATGGCGCCGTATTTGAGCAGGTCGGCGCGGATCTGCTCCTTGTTTTTCGAGAAGTACTCCGCTCCCATGGCGTTGTCAGCATCAGACGCTTTCATCTCGAGGGGGCAATGGGGCTGCTTAGCTCCCTCTGCCTGCGCCTTCTCCACGTCGATTCTGCATCATTCACGAAAGGACACACACACAAAAGGTGTCAGCGCCAAACATGCCACGCATTCTTCGTAAAAACACGGCCTCGCTTACCCCTCCGAATCCCAACGAGTCAACGGGCACTCCCACATCCCGCTGAGATCATCACTGTCCATATCGCTCTTCATGAACTCATCCGGAGACAAGCCCGTCCGGCCCTCCCACTCGGGCTCCCATCCTGCGTCGGGGGCAACACGTGTAGGCGCCGTCTCCTCCCGCTCAAGCGTCGAGTGGAGCGAGGAAGCGGCGGCCGTCCGTCGGACGAGCTGAGACGGGGCGAAGGCCGAGGCTCCACCCACTACTGTCGCGAGCGCTGCTATCCTCATCATCGTCTCTTTCGGTTGTGGCCGTGCAGAAGGGCTTCTACCTCTGACCTACCAGGTTTCCGCGGCGGACTTGAAAGAAGCTTCGAGTTCAACCCGCAACCCGCGAAGAACTGAGTCACCCAAGCCCCTAAGTAGTTAAGTTGTTCAAAATAACCCAAAAAGGCAAATACACTTTTCCGCCCCGCCCCGGCCCCTCCAGCTCCAAGAGGAGGGGGGACGGACGTTACACCGGCCCTGTTCGCCGTACAAGCAGGCAGGCGGGAAACAACATAGCACTGCAGACCACATACACAATTTCAACCCAAACGCGGGTGGATAAAGATGAGCACCCGTCTCGAACCGTCGCAAATCGGCGCACCGCCTGGACGGTTATCGGATTGGGCGATAAAGCCCCTGCACTTTAACGGATTCGCGGGCCTTCCGACAACGAAAGGTGCGGAAGTTCGTTCGCCCGAGTTCAGCTGCTTCGGGCACCGTTGGGTCGTCACGATATATCCTGGGGGTGGCTGACTCGGACGATGGATATGTTTCCCTGCGCCTCGAAAATTGGACGGAAGCATCAATTGAAGTCGAGTACAAGGTCATTATCAAGCACCCGAACGGAGAAGGGGATATAACAAGAAGCACTGGCAACCTCTTGAAGTTTTCGCCCGCAAGTACCTATCGCGCGGGCGAAGTGGCTCCAGCTCGATTGTACGAAAACTTTCGTCTCCGATCGCATCTCCTGAACTACCTCGTCGACGGAACACTGATTATCGAGGTGCACATGCGAACAAACAAGCCGGGCCAGCAACCAGCTGCACCATTCGTGCCAGGAAATCCAACCCTTCAAAACATGCTCAAGGATTTTGGAAACGAGAAGACCGCCGACGTCAAGTTCGAAGTTGGTGGAGCCGTCGAGAGCGCCACGGGCAGACGGAAGAGAGCCAAGACTTTTACGACTACATTCCATGCGCATCACTATGCTCTCCGTCTCAACGCACCTGCCCTAGCTGACATGTGCAATCCGGGCGATGTTTCGGCTCCCACTGCGATCAATAATATCCAACCAGCGACCTTCAAAGACATGCTTTACTACTGCTATGGAGGCAAGATCTCCGAGGACAATCTCCGTCAGAACGCGAAGGAGATAATTGAGGCGGCCGATCGATTTGGTGCTGTCAACCTGAAGCTAGAGGCGGAGGCTTGTTATGTTGACACGGTGGAGCTCAGCCTTGACAACATCATCGGGGTTGTTACTTACGCGGACTCGAAGAATTTGGCACTGCTGAAGGAGCGATGCATGGACTTTCTGAGTTCAGCTGACAAGATTGAAGTTGCAAGAAAGGTGTCGTTCGACGACATGCCATCCCGCTTAGTGAAGGATCTGATGGTGGCGCAGGCGAGAGGCGAGACAAGGTCAAGCGCATCGGGTGATTTGGACATGATGCGAGTGTCGCAACTCCGTCAGTTGGCACATGACAAAGGACTTGGTGTGGACGGCTCGCGGGAGATGCTAATCGCGTCGATCGAGAACAAGAATGGAGAGGGAGGCGAAACGGAATCGTGAGCTGCAGCCTTTTCGACAGAATCGATCGTAAGATCTGCGTGCTGAGATGGATGTCAACAGTAGAAGGACAAATCCTTAATGTCTTTGGTGAGCAAGAAAATAACTAATGACGGTTTAGTATGTAGCCTGCTATGCTCTCTATCCCGGCCGACGAAACAGCGACGACGACGCGGCCGACCGCCTCCTCTCGACGCACTGGACCGCGCAGTGGTAGGGCGTAGACATCTGTTTGAAAATCGCTGAATTTCGAAGTCTGTTACATTTGTAGTAGCTCCTTTGTCACTCATCACCTATCCACACGATGATAATGGCCGCTGGCGTGTGTGATTTTTGGAGTCTACGCGTCAAACTTCTCTAGAGATGTCCTTTGAGGCTTATCTATGCATGTCTCGAATGGAGGTGTCCCTCTCTTAATTGTGTGGCGTTGAGCAGTATCCAACTTACTTCTAAACCAAAAACATGGATGATCGTGGGATCGACGGCCTTGGCGGATGATGGAAGAATCGGAGCAAGCGGAATGCACTTTCCAGCTACTTCCTTGGTCAATCTCTGGCCAATATTGGCCACCGTCCGAAGATTCCGTTGGTGACAGCTACACACACAGCAGATTCATTTGCCGGCGGCAATTGATTGCATACACAGACAGTTCTGCAGTCAGGTGCTCGTGCTATGCAACCAAGGGAGAAGTCTGCAAGGATGGAGATGTAACTATGCGCCATCTCCAGACTCGGATGGATGAGCCATGCCACTTCTCTGTATGTGTAGCAAAATGGCCGCCTGGTTGCCGAGAAAACGTTGCACCGAGCAACCCGATCACTGTCAAATTAAATCACGGTGTACACCCCCATCAAGCAGCTCCTCCAACAAGCCTGCAGTGGTGTTCTGTCAGGCCCTCATTGCATGCTGATCAGTCTACAGCATAATAATAATAATACTCTTAACTTAGCTAAGTAGCTGCCACTGGCTATTAAGATATTTCAACCCACTTCTTGGGTGCCGCTTGCTATTTCTCTCACAGGAAAAATAATCTCATTGGTTATGTGTGATGAGCGTACCAACCACACCGGTCGCTGGTCGCTGCCAGCCACTTCTTTCCAATCTTCACTCATTAGCATGGTTTGCCAT
>JAAMXK010008319.1:0-18006 GCA_019693575.1 Thalassiosira oceanica | reverse complement strand
GACGACGGCCAGGTCGAGGACGAGATGGGCGTGGCCGTCGTGTTCGACGACAGCGAGGACGAGGACGACGGGGCCGACAGCGACCGGAGCGACGCCGGGGAGGACGTCGTGGTGGAGCTCGCCGAGTCGTCCGACGAGGGGGAAGGGAGCGACGGAGAGAACGGCGGCGGCGGCGCCGGGGACGACGGGGACGAGGACCGCCTCGTCCAGGGGGCCGCGTCCGCGTCCGCCCGGAAGAAGCGCTCGGCCGGCTCCGCGCGCATCCTGAGCGTGCACGAGATCGACGCGCACTACCTCCAGCGCCGCCTCGCGCCGTCCGTCGAGGACGCAGAGGAGTGCGCCAGGCTCGCCGACGAGGTCCTGGGGGCGCTGTCGGTGGCCACCTCCCCGTCCACGACGCTGCGCGAGTGCGAGAACCAGCTGCTCGTCCTCCTGGGCTTCGAGCGGTTCGACTTCATCAAGCTCCTGCTCGCGAACCGCGTACGGATCTGGGGCTGCGTGAGCCTCAAGCGCGCGTCGGACGACGCCACACGCGACGGGGTGGAGAGGTCGCTCGCCGAGGAGGAGTCCGGCGACGGCCGGTCCGTGCTGGAGGAGCTCAACTCCACGAGCAAGGCGGACGACTGGAAGGGGGAGCAGCTGTCGGCCCGCGACACGCTCCGAAGGAGGCGCGAGGGCGACGTCGACGACGAAGAAGACGACGACGACGACGACAACCAGAAGCGCTCCAGGCTATCCTCGGCGCTCGACCGGGCCGAGCGCGGGACCAACGGCGACGCCGACGCGGCCGAGCCGTCCTCCTCCGCGCAGCCCCACGAGCTCGACCTCCCGAGCCTCGAGTTCCGCGACGGCAGCCACACCATGACGAACAAGTCGTGCACACTCCCCGACGAGAGCTGGCGGGCCATGCACCCGGGATACGAGGAGGTCCACGTCCCCCCGGCTCGGAACGTCGCGCCCGCAGGCGAGAAGCTCGTGCCCGTCTCGGAGCTGCCGGCATGGACGCACGACGCGTTCAGGGGCATGAAGACGCTCAACCGCGTCCAGAGCAAGATGGCCAACGTGGCCCTCCAGACGAACGAGAACCTGCTCCTGTGCGCACCCACCGGCGCGGGGAAGACGAACGTCGCCATGCTCAGCATCCTGAGCGTCCTCGGCCAGTACCGCAGCGAGGACGCCGACGCCGGGGGGACCGCCATGGACGTCGACGACGGCGACGGCGAGGCGGGGACGAGGAACCCCCACGACGGAAAGTTCGACCTCTCGTCCTTCAAGATCATATACGTCGCGCCGATGAAGGCGCTCGTCCAGGAGGTCGTCAAGAACTTCTCGAAGCGCCTCGGTCCGTACGGCGTCACGGTCCGCGAGCTCAGCGGCGACTCGAGCCTGACCCGGCAGCAGATCAGCGAGACGCAGATGATCGTAACGACGCCGGAGAAGTGGGACATCGTGACCCGCCAGGGGGAGGGGCGGGCGTACACCCAGCTGGTCCGGCTGGTGATCATCGACGAGATACACCTGCTGCACGACGACCGCGGGCCGGTGCTGGAGAGCATCGTGGCCAGGGTGATACGCCAGGTCGAGACGACCGCCGAGCCGGTCCGGCTCGTGGGACTCTCGGCGACGCTGCCCAACTACGCAGACGTCGCGACCTTCCTCCGCGTCAAGCCCAACAGGGGCATGTACTTCTTCGACCACAGCTACCGCCCCGTGCCGCTCCAGATGCAGTACCTCGGCATCACGGAGCGGAACGCCTTCCGGCGCTTCGCGCTGCAGAACGAGATATGCTACGAGAAAGCCGTCGGGCAGCGCAAGGCGGGCAACCAGATGCTCATATTCGTCCACAGCAGGGCCGAGACGGGCAAGACCGCCAAGGCTCTGAGGGACCTGGCCATGGAGAAGGACCAGCTCGGGCTCTTCGTGAGGGAGGGCGGGGCGACGCAGGAGATACTGAGGGAGGAGGTCGACACGGTCAAGAACGCGGACCTCAAGGACGTCCTCAAGTACGGCTTCGCGATCCACCACGCGGGCATGAGCCGGTCGGACCGCGAGCTCGTCGAGGACCTCTTCGCCGACGGGCACATCGGCGTGCTCTGCTGCACGGCCACGCTGGCGTGGGGGGTCAACCTCCCCGCCCACGCGGTCATCATCAAGGGGACGCAGATCTACGACCCCAGCAAGGGGCGGTGGGCCGAGCTGAGCCCCATCGACGTCCTCCAGATGCTCGGTCGGGCCGGGCGGCCGCAGTACGACAACGAGGGGGAGGGCATCATCATGACGCAGCACTCCGAGCTTCAGTACTACCTGTCCCTCACGAATCTCCAGCTCCCGGTGGAGAGCCAGATGATCAAGTCCCTGCCCGACCACCTCAACGCCGAGGTCGTCCTCGGGACGGTCCAGACGATCGCCGAGGCCGTCGACTGGCTTAGCTACACCTTCCTCTACGTCCGGATGCTCAAGAACCCCGGCACCTACGGCATATCCGACCGCGCCGCGAGGGACGACCCGTCCCTCAAGGCACGCCGGACCGACCTCGCCCACACCGCCGCGTGCATGCTCGAGCGGTCCCACCTCGTCCGGTACGACCGGCGCAGCGGCAGCCTGCAGACGACGCCGCTCGGGCGCATCGCGAGCCAGTACTACATCTCCCACTCAAGCATGGCCATGTACAGCAGGCACCTCCGCCCGAACATGGCCGACATCGACCTGTTGCGCCTGTTTTCGATGAGCGGCGAGTTCGCTCACATCACGGTGAGGGAGGAGGAAAAGCTCGAGCTGGGCAAGCTCGCGATGCGAGTGCCGATCCCGGTCAAGGAGAGCCCGTCCGAGCCGTCGGCGAAGGTCAACATACTCCTGCAGGCCTACGTGTCCCGGCTGCGCCTCGACGGATTCGCACTCGTCTCGGACATGGCGTTCGTCCAGCAGAGCGCGGCGAGGATTATGAGGGCAATCTTCGAGATCGCGCTCAGGCGGGGCTGGTCGGGACTGGCGAAGCTCACGCTCGACTTCGCGAACATGGTCGCGTACCGTATCTGGAGGTCCCAGTCGCCGTTGCGCCAGTTCAAGAACGTGCCGGGTAAGGAGGACCGCGCCTTTTTCGCATTGCATGGTCGTTTGTTTGTTTGTCTCGATTCGCGTCCGTCTAAAATGTCTACTTCGCGCTGTTTAGAGATCGTCGCCAGGAAGCTCGAGCGCAAGAGCGACATCGAGTGGGCCCGCTACTCGGACCTGACGCCCAGCGACCTGGGCGAGCTCGTTGGCGTGCCCAAGATGGGCCGCACGCTCCACAAGCTCGTGCACCAGTTCCCCAAGCTCGAGCTGTCGGCACACGTCCAGCCGATCACCAGGTCGATCCTACGCGTGGAGCTGAACCTAGTTCCCGACTTCGAGTACGACATCAAGGTCCACGGGTACGTCCAGCTGTTCCACGTCATCGTCGAGGACGTCGACGGGCAGAACATCCTGCACCACGAGATGTTCCTGCTCAAGAGCACCGGCGCCCAGGATGAGCACACCGTCGTGTTCACAGTCAGCATCATGGACCCTCTGCCGCCGACGTACTTCATCCGCGTGATATCGGACCGCTGGCTTCACTCCGAGTCCGTCCTGCCCGTATCCTTCAACAAGATGATACTCCCCGCGAAGTTTTACCCCCCGACCGAGCTCCTGGACCTGCAGCCGCTGCCGATCTCGGTCCTGGCCGAGGGCGCCCTGACGAAGCTCTACTCCTTCAACGAGTTCAACCCGATCCAGACGCAGACGTTCCATCACCTCTTCAAGACTGACAAGAACTGTCTGATCTGCGCGCCGGCCGGCTCGGGCAAGTCCGCGTGCGCCGAGTTTGCCATCATGAGGATGCTCGTGAACGACCCCCAGGGGAAGTGCGTATACGTCGCGCCGAAGGAGGAGACGGCCGCCAACACCTTCGCCGACTGGAACGGTCGCTTCGGATCGATCCTCAGGCCAGGACAGGTGGCCCAGCTGAGCGGCGAGACCGCTCCCGACCTCAAGTTGCTCGCCGAGGCCAAGATCGTAGTCTGCACCGCGAAGCAGTGGGACGCCATCAGCCGCCGCTGGAGGCAGCGGAAGGGCGTCCAGGCCGTAACGCTTTTTATCGTCGACGACCTCCACTTCCTCGGCGGCGACGCGGGACCTACGTTGGAAGTCATCATTTCCCGGATGCGTTTCATCGGCACCCAGAAACAGCAGAAGGGCGACGACAAGCTGGTCCGGATGGTCGGGCTCAGCGCCTCGTTGGCCAACGCTCGTGAGGTCGGCGAGTGGATGGGCGTGGCGTCCAAGGGACTGTTCAACTTTTCCCCTAAGGTCCGCCCGATCCCCCTCGAGATGTACTTCCACTCGTTCGATCAGTCCAACTTCGCCAGCAGGCTCATGGCGATGGCGAAGCCGGTCTACAATGCCGTGATGCGCCACTCCGACGGCAAGCCTACGATCATATTCGTGCCGAGCAGGCGGCAGGCCCAGCTTAGTGCCATTGACCTCATGACCTACCATCAGAGTATCGACGGCGAAACTTTCCTCGGCAGTGGTGCGAATCCCGACGAGATCGCCGAGGTTGCCGCCAACCTACGCGAGCCTGCTCTACAGCAGGTGGTTGCATCGGGCATCGGCTTCCTCCACGACGGCATGGTTGAAAGCGACTGGGAGAAGTTGTTACATCTTTACAAGACAGGTGCGATCACCGTGTTGGTTTGCCCCGTCGATATATGTTGGAAGATCAAGATTGCAGCCCACCTGGTCGTGATTATGGGAACTGAGACGTTCGATGGTCGTGAACGTCGCTACGTTGACTATGCCATCGCCGACTTGTTGCACATTATGGGCTTGGCGAGCCGTCAAGGTATCGACACCTGTGGAAAGTGTGTCATCATGTGCCACACACCTAAAAAGGAGCACCTGAAGAAGCTGCTGTATGATCCCCTCCCTGTGGAATCCCACATTGATCACTACCTCCACGATCATTTTAACTCTGAAATAGTCACAAAAACCATCAGCAGCATGCAGGATGCCGTTGATTACATCACCTGGACACTGTAAGTTTCTCAGTTCTTTCAAACCACAATCTTCATATGGTACTAAATCAAACTTTTCTTCGTGCTGTAGATTTTATCGCCGCCTGTCAAAGAATCCCAACTACTATAACCTTCAGGGTACTTCAAATGTCCATCTCAGCGAGCACATCAGTGAAATGGTCGAGACGGTGCTCGGTGACTTGGAAGCCAGCAAGTGTTGTCAATTAAACGACGACGGCGACGTCTCACCTCTCAATCTGGGAATGATTGCTGCCTACTACTATGTTCAGTACGAGACAATAGAGTTGATTGCCGCCTCACTTACCGCGAAGACCAAAGTCCGGGGTATCCTCGAGATTCTCTCGCATGCCTCTGAATTTGGAACGCTTCCGATTCGCCAGGGGGAAGAGAAGGCTCTGAGGATCCTCGCAAGAACTCTTCCTAGTAAGCTACCGGACTCGGCGCAGTTCTCCGACCCTCGCACCAAGGCATTGGTGCTGCTCAATTGCCACTTCAGCCGAAAGCCTTTGTCCACCGACTTGCGGACAGACCAGAAGCGTGTCCTGTGCGACAGTATCAACTTGATCCCTGCCATTGTCGATGTCATCAGTAGTAACGGATGGCTGAAGCCAGCTCTTGCTGCGATGGAACTGAGCCAGATGGTAGTGCAAGGTCTATGGAACAAGGATAATGTGCTAATGCAGATTCCTCATTTCACCCGAGAGATAGTGGGTCGATGTGAGGCATACCAGGGCGAAGAGCCTATCGAGTCGGTGTTCGACATTCTTACTCTCGACGACGATATTCGCAATGACCTTCTGCGCCTACCCGATGATAAGATGGCCGATGTCGCCGTCTTCTGCAACAACTACCCTAATGTTGACGTGTCATTCGAGGTGCAGGACTCCGATGAGATCACGGCAAGTGATCCCGTACAGATCGCAGTCAAGCTGGAGAGGGACATCGATGACGAAGATGATGAAGAAGACGATGTGAATGAGTCGGATCTTGGCAAGGTCGCAGCGCCGCTATTTCCGAAGGAGAAACGCGAAGGCTGGTGGATCGTAGTTGGCGACACAGCGACAAACACCCTGCTGTCTCTCAAAAGGGTCAACTTGCAACGCAGCCAGAAGGTCATGCTTGAATTCATGGCGCCGGACGAAGCTGGAGATCATACTTTGACACTCTATGTCATAAGCGATGCGTATCTCGGGGCGGACATGGAATTTGAAGTGCCCCTCTCGCTTCTCCCCCCCTCATCGTCGGATGAGGAGGGATCGTCTACAGAGGAAGAGGAGTAGTTCTAAGTTAGTTAGACTACTTATGCACTTAGCCCCTAAAGGACCAATGCTAAACATGGTTGTATCAACAAAAACTAGTGCGAGCGTTCGGTCTTGACTGTGCTGTAATTTTTTTGAGATTCGTTTGCGCATTAGGGTACTACTCGTGCCACGAGATGTCGCCTGTCAAGAAGTGCATACTGGGAAGGCTGCCAACACAGGGGGACAGCAGGCTGAACGACGACCTTGTTGTATCGATTTTCTCGACGACAACAAATCCAGCGATCCCGCTCAGATACAAGTCCCTCGCCTTATCGCTCTTCGTATAGTTTTCAACTGCTAGTGGATGACAAACCGCAAGAACCTTCTTCGCGAAGTTTTGACCAACCTCGGTTGGCTCGATTTGCTCAAGTTGGATGGGGTCTGTCGCTTGAGCAGACGATACAGGGAGCAGAGATGCTGACAGACTCACACGCGAGACCTTAAAGAACTTCACGTCCGAAAACGAAACTTCCACAAGGCTTGGGTTATACTGTGGCTGGGGAGCAGGGACGACACCTAACTCGTTCGGTTTGGGGCTAATCATATCGCCATAGAAGTACCGCTTGATGCTCGCAGCACGTTGTTGTCTTCGGAAAGACGAGTCCCTAGTCACGCATCCTCCACTCCGTGTCAAGTTTATGATCTTGGGAGGTACAAAATCTGCGCCGTCTGCCATCTTCGATTCCTCCGCAGCAGCAGCTTTCTTGTTCGTGTCCCGTCGGATCATGTTGTACAACCTATCGTGCCCGAGCACCAAAACGACGTCAATCCGAAACGAGTCAATCGCGTGAATTAGATAGTCGTATCCTGCACCATCAATGCTACCAGAGGTGTTGATGATCATTCCAGAAGCACGTAAATCAACATCATTCGCCAACCGTTGATCAATTACCGCGGCAAGCTTCTTGACCTGAGCCTTGTATAGATCTTCGTTAGAAGTGGCGTCTTCCGAGCCATACCACAGTATGAACGGTGTCATTGCTCCGGTCATAATAGAACAGGTCTTGTACGAATCAACGTTAACTGCGTCCACTGACGCCGGTGCGACTGCCAGTGTGCCAGGAACTGACAGCATATTCTGGGACGGATCTATGTCTACAAGTAGAGGCGTCCTCCCAAGTTTAACCGCGTATGCAGTGAGTATTCGTGCTAGTGTCGACTTTCCACAATCTGCAGGTCCAACAAGTAAGACTCGGGGACCTTGCGCCTTCTTCGCCTCTTCGGTGTTTGAGTTGATAGCCGCTGATGGCCCGCCTGCTAGAGCCTGTTCGATATTCAACGCGCTTGATAGGGCTGCATCGCGCAAGGCCTCCAACTGGGCGTGAGTATTCACAAAAGAAATGTTTGAGTCCGTCTCTGAGCTCTCATAGATCATATCCAGCTGGTCTTCGTTTGTTATCTCCAGCGCTGAAATGTGGTTTCGATTAGCGTGTCAGCGCAGAAGAGGAGTTAGAGCAGTGTCGAGTGTCGAGAGAGAAACGCGTAATGGAGGAGGACACCTACTGCAGCCATGCCACGTGTATATGGCCACCTTGGTGGCCGTGAGATTGATGGATGAATTCTGCGCCATTTCGGCTCCGTAGAGCTCCGCCGAGCCATCCTTGAGGACCACTGAGCAAATGGCCCGGCCAACCTCCAACCGAAGCTCGGTCTCGGGCGAGAGCCTGTGTGTCGTGGGCGCCTTCATCCCCACGCCCCCTGCGTCCCCTCCACAGCAGTGGTGTGTGTTGCGGTTGGGGTGTTTTCTCTTGGTTTTGCACCCCGAAAGGAAAGGGGCGAGGCCCGATTTTCTGGTTTTCTCTTATTTTGACTTCATCAAGGAAGACCTTCCGAGTTACCATTCTTGCACCTCGCCTACTAGCTAGTAGATCTTTTGCACCAGGGTAGTCATTCGGGGGGGTACGTCAGCGATCACCGCTGCAAGGGGATCATCGATGAAGGTTGAATTGCCAATGCAATGCAAATAAACGAATGCTAGATCCAACGACACCGACGAGTTCACAGTGCGATCGACATGGCGGAAAAGCAACCAACGAAGAGGTTCCGAAGCTGCAGCTCCTCGGAGTCCACGGGAAAAGAAATGGCCATGGACGCAGCTGCCGCGGCAACTTTGCTCGACGCCGCGCGCCGTTATGAAACCGAGGCTTCGCGGCGTCAGAACGAGGCCCAGACGAACGTCGCCAGGGCAAAGGACGACGTACTGTCTGCGATGGACATACTCAAACGGGCTCACGAGAAGCTCGCTCAATGCGAATCCGTGGCGGCCGAAGCAGAGCAAAGTTGCAAGGCTGCACAGGACTACAGGAACAAGTGGGAGGCTCAGCTCAATCCGAATCGGAAAAAGAGCGCCTTCTCCTCTGATTCTCAGAACGAAGATGACCAGAAGCATGTTTCCTTCGCACCCCTGCACGAGGATCTTGCTGGCTCGGTATCGGTCACGTCGTCCTCCGGGCAGCGCAAGAAGGTTCGGAGGAAACGCATCCGCGTCGCAGAGCACGGGTGGGGCGTGTACGAGGGTCTTCTGGACTCCCTCGGCGAGCCACACGGCAGGGGCACCGTCACATGGGAAAATGGTGGACACTACGAAGGGGACTGGGTAGACGGTAAAGCGAACGGGCACGGTATCATGCAGTATGGCAACGGGGATCGTTACGAGGGAGGATGGAAGGACGGGTGTCGATTCGGCCAGGGCACTCACCACTTCAAGGATGGTGGCGTCTACGAAGGGCAGTGGAGCAACGCGGCCCCCCATGGTCTGGGAAAGATGACGCTAAAGAATGGCAGCCACTACGAAGGGTACTGGAAGGACGGGAAATGGCATGGCAATGGTATCGTGCGACCTGTCAACGGAGGAGAGTGGGAAGGCACCTTCCATATGGGCAAGTGTACTGTAGGCACCCTCCGCAGGCCGAATGGCGAATTAGAAATCGGCCGATACGACTCGGTCAATCCCGACGATGTGAAGAACGGGGTATGGTGGAGCATCGACAGGACTCAGATATGGGTCATAGAGAACGGCCAGAAGAAGGAGCAGATCGACGAGGCCGGCGCAGCCAGCATCGTTCAGAATATCGGCGTCGCCTTGCCCGAGGAATTGAGGGAAGTGGCGATGCCAATCAAGTCTGAAGATAGATAGTCGAAAGAACGGGGTGATTTTAAAAGTCGCTCAGGGACGATTTTGTATATTGTGCATCAGAAACGATTCATTTATTCGATCATGTCATTTTACGCGCTCATTTACATCCTGGTTTGCTTGCTTTTCAACGCGAAATCAGAAATGGAACGCTTCCCGTCACTTAGACACGTCATGAATGGCCTCAGCGATGTACTTGACGTTTTTGCTTGTTACCCCGGCCATTGAAATTCGTCCGTCTAACGTGCAGTAGATATGATGTTTCTCTCGCAGGACCGTCACCTCTTCCTTTGTCAAACCACTGTATGCAAACATACCGATCTGCTTGGTTATGTGGGACCAATCTCTGGAGGATCCGAGATCCTCCAGCGTTTGCTTCAGTGTAGCTCGCATCGAATTGATCCGCCCTGCCATTGAACTGCACTGTTCAACAAAGGCGTCCGTCTTTTGTTCGTCAGATAGAATCTTCTGCACTATCCTCGCGCCGTGTCGGGGCGGGTTGGAGTACGATGGCCGAATATGCACCTTGAGTTGACTAAGTACACGCTGGGCTTCCTCCTGCGAGTCAGCTACGACAGACAACGCACCAACCCGCTGGCCGTACAGTCCCATGTTCTTACTGAAAGACTGCACGAGGGCAACTTTGTGACCGTCTTCGACAAAAAGTCTCAGACTTGCAGCATCGATGCGCGCATCACCGCTTGCGAATCCCTGGTAGGCACAATCGAAGAAGGGGAGCAGCTTCTTCTCCTTAACGACGGATGATATCTCCTTCCACTGGTCGATCTGAGGATCCATGCCTGTCGGGTTGTGAGCACAGACGTGCAATAGAATGCATTTGCCTTCGGGGATATTTTTGATGTCTGCGATCATTCCTTCAAAGTCCAGAGAACTGTTTTCTTTGTTGTAGTAACTGTATGTTTTGACGTCGAGACCCGCATTCCTGAAGATTGGGACATGGTTACCCCATGAAGGGTTGGGAATGTGGATTTCTGTGTGACCAAAACTGTTCAAGACTTCGCCAAACACTCGCAGCCCACCAGTCCCGGAGAGAGTTTGGACGCCCGCTATCCTGCCCTCCAAGAGAGGCACGCAGTCCTCCCCGTATGCAAACTTCATCGCAAGATCCACGAAGGACGGACAGCCTGCGATGCCAGAGTACTCGTGATCGAGCTCCTCGGCAGTGATCTCTTTCTCCACTTGTCGAACGACAGGAAGGACGAAAGGCATTCCAGAATCGTCCCGATACGCTCCGACCCCGACGTTGACCTTCTGGGGGAAGTCATCGTTCTGGTAGGCTTCCGTGAGACCAATGATAGGATCAGGCGGCGCTTGGGTGAAATTTGCCCAGGGAGATTGTGCGGCGGCTGTTGTCGATGAATGCCGAAGGCTTCTTGTGATGGCTTGACAGGCTGGTTGGCATCGAGATCGTTTGAGTCCGACGGCCGTCTTGAGGGCAATGCTTTCCGGTGCCATGAGCCTCACAGCTGCTCGGCGGATCGTCATGATTGTTGAGTTGAGAACTTGGGATTGTGGATCTATATAGTAGGATCTACAATCCCTGACTGTTTTGATGTCTGGAATATCTTTTCCCTTTTGCTTGAATGATCATCCAAGATCGAAGATCAGGCCGTGACGGTAGGCGTAGGTACCACATCTAATCTAATACATAATATGTAAGATAAAAGGACAACTTTCCTCCGGCGTCGCCTTTTTTGTACCTGAGTGGATCCCGGGTGAGTCCGCTCCATGGATTTCGAAAGATTTCCAATCAAACCCCGAAATTGCCCGACTGCACGACCATTCTGTTGCTTATGATCCGCGTAGCGCTAGCCGGAGCGAAGCGGAGGCTAGTCTACTACGAACTAGGTACATAGGACGCCGGACTTTAGCCGGACGGCCGCAACTTATTGGACCATTGGACCAAGCATCTCAAAGATCAGATGAAGACTTGGGCGGTAGTTGTCGCCGCCGCGACAACCCTCTTGTCAGGATGTGCCGAGGAGGCGAAAACAATTTCGAGCCTCGAAGACTTCCCTTCGACGAGAACGGGCACCTTGCCAGTCACGTCCTTGCCATACCAAGCGGCCCCTGCTCGACGCTCGTTCAGTCGGAGATTGACAAGGGTGGCGATGGCGGCGATCTCTACAGTCACCTCCCTATTCGAGTCACCGGCGATGCGGCCTCGGATCTGTTCGGCGACGGACATGACGACGAGGACATAACAGATATCTTACAATGCCAACTCGTGTGTCTGGATCGGGGAATCGATGCCGACCTAGTCGGTTACCCGCTGCCGGAGAAGTACTTTGATCCTGACGGAAATAGTGCACACGACAGCTTCTCTGACTTCATGGGGTCGCTGAGCTGTGGAAGAGTTGAGTTCGGCTTTATCAACTACTCTTCCAAGACCCTGAAGCTCTACTGGGTTAACCAACGGGGAGACAAGGTGTTCCTGTACGACTTCGAGAGGCTGGAAAGGAACACGAGATTCACACACACGTTCATCGGTCATCGCTTCATTGCTGAGGATCCTGACACAAAAGAACACCTTATGGACCATACGGTCGAGTTTTTCGGCATCATTGGCGTCGGAAATCATGTAAATAGGCACCGGAAGCGAGACATTCGCCGTGAGGTGTCCTCGACCATGAACGGGGAATGGACCAAGCATCTCCAAGTCAAGCGCACTTTTAGCCGACTGGGGTTTGACAAAGGAAGGTTACCAGATGATGTGTTTGGAAGCATGCGAGCATTTTACTATAACAACAGGGGATCGCCCCACAAAACGATGGAGGTGAGATTTGCTCGCAATTCCCCCTGATTGGCTCAAACGAAATCTCGCCTCTCAAACAACAACACTAACAACATTGTGGCATAACATCAAAGGAATGGGACAGTAAGGGCCTCTATGTCAACTTTTGGGAATCTGACTGCAATTTTATTCAAATACCATGGGAACTCAAGTTCATCTGGCAAGAGAGACTTCGATTGAACGTCCAAAAATGGGTTGGTGTGGACATCGAACAAACAGATCTTTATGGAATCCGGCAGTACACCGAGGGCGCAAGACTGTTGACCCACGTTGATCGAATAACAACTCACGCGTGAGTCCCGGTGTGTTCGTCGGTTACTATCTTTTCAATGGAAATCTCACTGTAATGCATGTATTTATGTATTTCCAGAGTTAGTCTAATTGTCAACATTGCACAGGTGAGTTAACCGACTGATCGCCCTTGTCCTGTCCTCCCTTCCGCTCAATCGATTGGTTGCAGGGAAATGTCACATCTCCGTGGACAGTAGAAGTATACGACCACGCGGATAGGTTGCATGAAGTTGTAATGGAGCCTGGAGACATCGTGTATTACGAGAGCGCGAAAGCGCTTCATGGTAGAAACACCCCGCTCAAGGGCGGTTACTACGCGAATATCTTCACCCACTATCGTCCGACTGGAGACCCGAGCTGGTATAAGAAAGAAAACCCCGAGGAAACTCCAGAGCCTTTGATGGATGTGGGAGAATGTAAACTGGTTGGAAGTCCAAACCAATACAGTCAGGGTGCTGTTGCTTGTGACAACCCTGCGATTGGCCCGCATTTAAGCCCGAAGATGATAACTGCAAGAAGTGGAAAGGATCTTTACAATTTGTGGTTGGATGTGGGGCCCACATTCAACGATGACGGTGCACAAAGTTCAGACGAGCTATAGCTAGATTGAAGTAAAGTAAACCGAATTGAAGAGGTATGCACTTGTGCTATAGTTCATGCACTATGTAGGACACAACCAGGCATGGTTCTTTCATTAGGACATTTGTCCCCTTTCATTAGGACATTTGTCCCGCCCGAGCCTGATTGCCCATTCCCACAGGTTTCATAATATGTGAGTGTGATGAGAACACCAAAAGAGAGTTTTGTACCTGATCCTATCAATGAGTAATTAGGTACGATACTTAGGTGTGGGCGAGAATGCATCACCTGGCGTGACAACCAGAGGGTCACTCAGAGAAAAGATCGTCTGACTCGGGGTAGGGGGTCAATGAATGCCACTGGGCTCTTCGGAGGCGATTGAGGTAAGTAATGAGCTATTGAAATAGCAATTATTTACTCTCAAAGTAAGTTGAGAATAAATTTTCCCTCTTTCTTCCTGTGATAACTAATGCCGAGGATACATTTCCTCTTCTCCCCCATGCTCACCTCCCGCTTTGTCTTGCTGCTCATGATCATGATTGGTGATCTCCGTGGACGATGGGAGCGTGGAGTCTGTCAGCTGCGGTTTCCTGGTTGTTAGGCAAAAATATCGAGACAGCTGGGCCGACTGGACAGGAGTACAGGAGGAGAGATGAGATACCCCACCAGTCCAGACAGAGCAGCCATGGAACTACCGCCAGCAACCCCAGATCTAGAACAGGTGTTGCACTCACCAAGAGGCCAAGAGGGTGGCGTCTCCTCCTGCTTCCTTGGCTTGGGGGACTGGTGAAGACGAAAGCCATCTATCTACAAAGGGACTTTTGTTTCGGTTTGATTTGTTCTCTTGGGGCTGTTGACTCCAGACTGCTGCAGTCAGTCAGTCAAGTCAGTCAGCAGTTGATCGGCCGCCACAGTCGCCCTAGTCGGCCATAGATGAACTTTTTTCTGTGTGACCTTCTCAGACCCGCGAGCGAGCGGTGTTCGGGGTGACGGACGACGGGGTCTATCCTGCTCGGACGAGTGCCCTCTACACGCCGACGGGTCCATTGGGTCGGTCCGTGGCCTCCGTCGACCTCAAACAACCATCGATGCATCGTCGGTCGTCGATTTGTCCGCTCCGATGTGCTCGTGACCCAGTCACGAGCAGTTTTTCCTGAGCCGCGTTTTACATGCTGCCGACGTCGCCGGAAACCGACTATCGCCAAATCGGGCGGCTGTCTCCTCTTGGGAAGGGGCTTGTCTAGAGGAGCCATCCGCCTGCTTTGGCGATATGTCCTCTGATGAGACGGCGGCGACTGAGTTTAACGACTCGGTCGGTCGGTCAGTCGCTCTACTAGCTATCGTACGGTAGAGTTCGACCTCTGCGGGTCGGTCTCGCGATCGTGCGGGTCACGCAGGAAAAAAGTTCATCCATAGTTAGGCCACAGTTGGCAGTCTGGCAAGACTGAGAGACTTCTCTACTCTTGAGAGACGAACAAGGAGTCGAGGAAGGATTGATCGAGAGGGGAGCCCTCGTGCAGTCCGTGGTTTGCAGCGGTGAAAACCAAGGTGAGGGGTGCCCGGGGAACCCATGCAGTCAAGTAATAGTAATCTTAACTAACTTACTTACTTAGATACCACTCACACTGTAGTCCTCAGTCCAGGGGGCACTTCCTTGCTGGTTGATTGTTGACGTCGAGATGCTTTTATTAAGAAGAGCGTTTAGCTAGTTTTTTTCTCTTGTGGTGGGAAGTGCCTAGAACAAAACAAGAGCAGACCAACCAACCAAGCACTTAGCCAACACTGCATCGGACAAGCAGGGGCATAAGCTCATATGGGACCGAGGACTAAAGTCAGTGTGGATACCACTGGTTATCAAGGAATTCCAACCCACATCTTGGGGGCCCGGGCATTGGGGGTGTCACTTTCTTTGAATATATTGATTCACGAAAGAAGTCTCATTGGCTCATTGGCTATGTTTGATGAATTTACCGACCACTGCCGGCCACTTCTTTGGGTTGCTTTACTAGTTAGTGAGTTGTCATATGGTGATTGATATGTAGTTAAAGAGTAAATAAAAGAGCGGCACGGGTGAGAGTGAGTGTGATTGTGTGATTGTGTGATTGTGTGATGGTGCGGTGATGTTGCAGGTTGCACACAGCCAAGAGACAAGAGAGAAAAGATGTCAGAACGTCGGTCGAGAGGCCGAATTATCACTTGTAGTAGGGCATGACCATGACATCGGAGATGCTGTATGAACTTTGCTGTGCGTCCAACTCATAAAATTCGCCGAGATAATCCTATCACACCTTCGATGATTTTGTAGTGTTACTACGTAGTTGGCCAGTCGCGCAATCAATTGAGCTACGCTCAAGCGCTAGCCCGCGGAGTCCTGAACTGGCCCGCCCGCCAGAACAAGCAGCGACACGTGGCACTCACACACACAAATCACCCATCAATATCTACGTATTATATCTTCATTTCTTTACAGCCTTAATCCAACCAGCATTGTGTCTTTTTTTCATGTGAACAAGCCAACTTTGATGAGACCCTGGGACCCTGGATCTCTCTTGTAATAACTTGTAAGACGTGTAACTTGTATTCGTTACTATCCATCCATAAAAGGAATTGTACCAGTTTAAAAATTTGGTACACGCGAAAAAATGATAAAAATTCTGATAAAAATTCACAAAACGGATCTCAGAGATGAGTTCGCGGTGTTCAAAAGCTGGAAATGGGCTGTGGCTTGGTCGCGAGTCATGCCAGGTTCCTTCAGGGTTGTTCATGTCTGGGTGGTACTGAAAGGCTAACATCCTAAAGGCTGTCTTCGCGTCCATTTCAGTTGTGTCAAGTCCAAGTCCAAGCACTCTCTAACTAACTCTAACATCGTCATCGCCCCCCACACGCCAGTCCAGAACAAGCGGCCAAGCTGCGACTGTGACCCCCCCCATCTCCGGCGATGCGGCCCCCCCCCCCCCCAAGCGCTAATGATCGACCCTGTCCCCAGTCAACTCTAAGTAAGACTCTATTAAATTAATTAATTGCCCGTCCAGGGATATGAATAGTGAATGCCATCTAAGTAAATGCCATCTAAGTTGACATAAAGTAAAAAGTAAAGTAAACAGATTGTTGTCTTGCTTAGGCTTACTTTTTACTTGGATTCACTTAGTTTTTTGGGCACCATTTACTTTTTACTTTACTTTGGTGCTATTTGAAAGCAACCTCCATTTACTTTGGCTTACTTAGATCGATTGCACAGCGGGTCGCAGATTTCTTACTTCGCTTTACTTAGAAAAGAGTCAAAAGCGAATGATCACGTTGAGTCGCCCGTCCGCCCGCCAGCCGCCCTGCGCCGGGCCCACGGGCGCTACGGGCCGTACAAACCATCATGAGCACAAGAGAAAGAGGGCAAAAAAGGTCCCACCGTAGCTCAGCCAGCGGTGGTGACAGTGGCAGTCTCTTAAGCGGCGGCTTTGCAACGAAGCTGAAGTTCTACAAGTAGTGGATGGGTTTTCACGCCAGCTCACTCATTTTCGATCACGCCTACCGTACCTACGAAAAACAAGAAAAACGAAGAAAACCATGGCGCCCCTAGGGCGACGCGAATTGCTCCACGACCACGAGCCTCCATCGAACGTGGTTGGCAACATCGAAAGTAGACTTATAGACGAGTTCACCCCGGCAGTGGCGTCGTCTGATCTGCAGATCCGAACTCGGATGGGAGGCCAACCGAAAGAGGTGCCGCCGAGGAGCCGCTGAGGAGCCTAGCACAGATATCGGGCCGGAAGGAGGTGCAGATGGTCCCCGATGGACACGCGGCGCTACAGGGACTTAGTTCGATACCATATCTAACTTCAGTAGCCGCCGGCTTCTATAGAAATGACTTCATCTACGGCTCCGAGACCTCGGCAGGCCGAGCTCGTTCGATGATGAGTGAATTTGCTGTTGCACCGGCTTGTTTAATAGATAACGGCGGCCGTAGAGCCATCGGAATAGCCCTGCAGCGGCCGCGGCACTTCATAGGGGATGTATTGGGGATGAATAGATGCCATGATGCCATGGGCGCCGTCATCGGGCCACCAGGGGAGGCCATGGAGGAGCTCGACTCTCCCTATCATCATTGTTGCGCCGTTGTGCCAGCTGAGCTGACGGGGTGCTCAGTCACAATCAATTATAGCTTATAGCTAGGCATGAAGACGTCGCCCAAGGGGGAAGCAAGCTGATAAAAGGTCCTGAAAGCGCTGCTCGTCCTCATGCAGGACCTTTTATCTGCTTCCCCCTTGCTTGGGCGACATTGTCATGCCGATAATTGATTGTGAAGTCTGCCAATTTTGGCCCTTTCCTCTATCTAGCGTTTCTATCTAGCTATCGTACTTGCTTATTCGATCTCGTGATCGAGTTCCTAAGGTACGCGCATGGGCTGGCTTGAAAACCCATCAGTGATACGTACGAAAAAGCCGAAGTGTTGTTGGACAATAGCATTTATCCTGGCGGTCCTCCACCTGACTTTGCCGGTTGTCTCTTTACCATCATCATGTGGTGAAATACAATCCAGTGACGAGGATGGGGTGTAGTAGTCCCTGTATGTCCTTCGATTTGACTAGAAACTAGAAGGCAAAAGTGCATCATGCCTGATGGCGACACCTGGGCGGCTTACGACGGAGCAGCCTTGTCCGGCGCACTTTGCAAGATAATGGGGGGGGAGTACGCCGACGTTGTGAGAGGAATGAGGCGGTACAACACTGCCATAACTGGGGGTGTATTGTGTGCTTGATTCCACTTTTTTTGTGCCTAAGTAAAGGGGCTTTCTTTTTCTAAGCGCGCTACTACATACACAAAATGATCACTTTACCG
>JAAMXK010008294.1:0-11791 GCA_019693575.1 Thalassiosira oceanica | reverse complement strand
TTCCCGTGGGTACCCAAGTGACTTGACTCCGGTCAAGGAGATGTCATCCCCCCTTGCTCAGCACGCATGGCATCGGCAGTGACCGTCGCTTCCTGCTTTCGGCCTCTTTTTGCAGTTTCGCGGATCGATCGCTTTTCAATCCATGTTACCCGAAGCATTTTACTATGGCAAGGCTTATGCCGGGCGTCGATGATCTCATTGCATGACTAAAAAGCCAGAGAACCTCCTAAGTACCATTTCTATTAGTGACACCCGGAATATCCCGCTCTCCGCGGCAAAGATTGATTGACACTACTCGATGATGATGGTCGCAGACGCCCTTATTCTATTGTCAGTTGCTCTTACGGCGAGCGCGTGCTCGTCAATCGACGCCAGTCGATTCGATGCGAGGAGATTGAATCTTCGAGCATCGGCGGCGGCCAACACGGGCACGTCGTGCGGCTTTGTCTACCGACCAAACTGCTCCACCAGCAAGCCACCTCCACCGCATCGACATTGCGGGTCTTCGAGAGTCAGTGGGCCGCCGAGGACAGTGGGCCGCGGCAGCACCCGGAACCATTCAACTCCGGGTTCGGATGACACTCCAGAAAGGAAAACGTCCTCGTCTGCCAGCGAAGACCCTCCCGCGATCATCGTCATCGGCGGCAGCGGCTTCCTTGGCACCGAGGTGCGGCGCCAGCTCGACGAGCGTGGCCTTGGATACGTCGCGACGGCAACTCCCTCGACAGCGGCAGCCTCGACGTCGGGGGGCGATCGTTTCACCCCCCTGGATCTGACCTCGAGTGACGCTCAGGACAGCTTCCTCGGTATAGTCCGCGACTGTGCAAGCGACGGCAATGCCGTCTCGGTCATAAGCTGCATGGGGTCGATCGGCACCAGCGGAGACGAGGCCGTCAACGGCGCACTCATCAACGCGGTCCGTGGCGCGATGCAGGCGAGCGATCAAGACCAGAGCCCGGTCGAGGTGCGACGGTTCGTCACGATAGGGAACACCGATCGGGTGCGCGACCTGGCCCGTTCCGTGCCCTTCCTCAGAGGCTACGCGACCGGGAAGGACGGCGCCGAATCCGCCCTCCGGAAGTCCTTCGGGGATCGGTCCACGATCATCAAGCCCTCGGTCATATACGGCGGGGACGAGCTGAGCATGTCCCCTCCGAGGATACCCTCGAGCCTGGGAGGGCCGGCGAGCGAGGTCCTGGGGCTGTACCCCCTACGGGCGCTCGCGGACGCACTCCCCGGGCCGTTGGCTGTGACGCTCGCCCCTCCCGTGGTGTGTTCAATGGTCCAGACGGCCCGCTAACCTCCGCTAACGTTCTGCCGGTTCTCCCTCCACGACGCATGCACGGTGCTACTCTACTCAAGGGGAAAAGACCTCTGCACTGAGATCCCAGCTACTAGCTAGAGCTACTCTCGCTAGCTAGCTAAGTTGGCTAGCTAGCTACTCCCAGTCAGCGAGCCGGAGGGGCGGAGGGACCACGCAACACACAAGTGCAACACACAAGTGCGAGTGTGTCCATGTCTCATCTATTCAAGTTCAGAGAAGCAGCCATGACGGCGTAGCTTCTTCCGGCGCTCAAGGACGGGGGCAGCCAGCGCTACTGCTAGAATTAATTGTAAAAAAGACCGAGGCTGGGGACGGAGTCTCCGCATGGCCGAGCTGTGAGACCTGATCACAGACGGAGAGTCCGGAGAGTGGCAGGAAGAATAGTCCCACCAGCGCAAGGCGGAGGCGGCTTCGTCACTGGGCGATAATGCCGTTCTACTACAACACCCCGAAGGGAAAATACTCCCCAAGGACAACCGCGACTTTCGATCCTGTCGTCAACGCCCTGTGCAATGATTCCGACCCGCGACAACCTCCCCATGTCATGATCGGCGAAGTCATGGTGAACCAGCAATACTCGGTCGACATTGAGGAGGATAGAAGACAGGTATGGGCGGGCGAGATCGACGAGTCCCTGTTCCATCCTTTCTTGAGGATGCAGTATGGAATGGATGACCATTTGGGAGTGGAATCAATGAAAATAGCGCAACTTGATGTTGTGAGTCCCTCTTTGGACACGAAGCTCTCCTCGAGCGACGCCGACCTGGGCGGAGCTGCTCCCCACCTGTTTATTATCAAGGATATGTGCAAGGTCAAACCTCGCAATTATGTCCCCAGCGAAGTGCCCGAGGAGGTCGATCTCAATTCGCCCGAAAATGAGAGAGTTGGGAGGCTCATTGTCAATCACTTCCATAGGTTCTGCGAAGTGTACAATTTTGATGATGACTACTTCAACGACGAAGAGCGATGCCTAGTGGGGGTCGGTTTGTTGAACAGCCAGGGACGGCTAAGCAAGATTATTGGCCTGATCCAGGGCAAGATTCCGTTCGATGCATTCCAGGATGGGAGACTTTTTGCAGACTTCCGCTGCTGCCTTCCGAATGATGATTTGGCGCCAGTCGAAATTGCACACCCAAATGAAACGGAGGTGGAGGGCGAAAGGGCCCGGGCAAAGTTTGAAGAAGATGAGAGTCTTATGAGCATCGTCGAGTTTACTCTGGTCAACAGAGAATTCCACGGGATGGGCATCTTTGAGTTTCTCCTAAAGTTCTTCATGTGCATGGGCATTGAGAGGGGGCACCTTTGTGTCAAGGTCGCACTCGTGATTGGCGACCAGGGAGATGAATACCGCGAGCTGCTAGTCGAGAAGGTATATGCGAAGTTAGGATTCTGCCTCTTCCTATTTGATGAATTGCCAGATCAGCTCCACAAACAGTTGGAGGATAGCGGCTGCAATCTTACTCGCATCAAACGCGGACAAAGCGCAACAACTGACGGGTATAAACAACAGTGCCTCGCTCAATATTTCGATTTTGAGGAACATGGGTACATTGGGATGATTAAACGCGGGCACATTAGAGATTCTGATCAAAGCAACGATGTCCTCGACCTCATCAGCCCTTCTGGGCTGGAAGGGATGGGCTTCAAAATGAGCATAGGGGGCGAAAGGTGCTCAATCTGTACCGGTGGGGCCTGTGACAATTGCTCGAAAAAAATGGTCCGGTGCAGCTGGTGTGGAAAGTTTTATCACGGAGGTTGTCACCAGCCACCTCTCGACAATGGCCGGGATCCTGGAACTGATTGGCGGTGTAGTTTCTGTTCATTATTCTATGACAATTCCATCAATCTTGAAGCGGCCTGCATTAAAATGGACAAGATGAAACACAAGTGTGTCAAGGAGCAAGCGCGGAAGGAGACATGCAGTGAGGAATCCAGCGAAGACGAACAACAGAGTGCGATACCCCTGTTCGATCAGGATCTAATTGTGGAAGGGAAAAGAAGGCGAAACTGCTCAGGCAGCGCGGAAACTGGACCGGCGAAAAGAAGGCGTTCAGAGTCAAGTCATGCATCCCACTGCGTTGCTCAGTCGGAGATAGGGGCGGGCGAGGATAAGCAGATTCCGACTGAGAGCGCTGCTGGTGGCAACGGGTCAGAAAGTATGGGTCAATCATTCGGGGGTGACGACGATGTCTTTTCAATTGGTGGTTCACAAGAAGCTGATGAGACAGGGAGTGCAGTAGCACAGTCTAGTAACCGAGGAACTGATGTGAGTGAGATGAATGATGCAGCCGCGACGCTCCTGAGCGTGCGTTCGGTGTATAATGAAGGAGGTCCAAAGGGAGGGGAGGATTCATCTGCGGTACAACCCCCGGGCGATGGAGGCCCTAGGATTGGACGGGCTGAACTTGAAGAAGGTCTAGGGACGAGCGAGGATGGTCAAGGGCTTTCCGAAGAGGAGCCCGGCGAGGACGGAGGCAGAGCGGGCTCCGAGGGAGATCAAGCAGAGCAGCTTACCCAGCAACGTCTGACCGAGCTGTCTCGTCTGTGCACGGAAAACAATGTCAACATGGACGATTGCTATTATGACCGAGTGAATGGTGTGATCACAATTGGTTCACAATCCAGGGGACTATTGGTTTTGACCATGAACAACTCCAGAATCGAGTTTGTCAACAGCGGCAGCCGTACTTTTCGTGTAGTTCGTGGAAGGGTGATTGTAAATGGAATGCATGTCTATTTGGCGGGCTCCTCATTCAGGAATGCAACAGAGATTGAATCTGTGGTGTCTGTCTCAGTTGTTGTATACGAACTTTCTGTAATTGGCCGGTTGGTTGGTTTGATCGGAAACGGAATTCATGTCGCAGCGAGTAGGATGGTTCAAACATTTGATCAGGCGTTGCATGCTTTGTTGGCATCGGTAGAGGAATTCGAAAATGGACTTGAGGCCATGGATTAGTTTTCTTTCAGCAAATCTAGGAAAAGTTGAGGGGTGTGGTTCGAGGCCATCAAGGAAAAGTTGAGGAGTGCATTTGAATCAATATTTTTATTAGCGATATATTTATTGGCAATCAGACCCAAGCAATCGCCCGCTTTCTTTCAAATACTCCTCGGCTAGGTCCATCGCTAGAACAGCAACATCAGGCGTCTTAAACGATAGGAGATCCTCAATGTTTACGTGATTCGTCGCTCCGACAAGATCACTGTCAAATTCACTGCACTCCGCGAGGATGGAACCGTAATGGTATGGATTGTCTAATAAACCAAACCGCTGAATTGATTTTGGGTTGACCAAAAACTTGACGCTGCATCCAGCGCCATGCATCTTTTTCCCTATTGATAGCCCCTGAGTGTTTAGATCGCTAAAGACAAGCACTTCTAGAGGTACGCCGAATGTGAATTCGTGCGCCTCAGAAACTGCGCAAGCAAACTCCATGCAACCATCTGTGATGCAACCCCTTTAAAAAAAATACATCAGAAGACCCGCTCGTACCAAGAACGATGGATCAACTCACCCGTCCGAAATACAAATATAGCTGCCCAGTCTCTGGTCGTTACTTCGCAGCATCTCATTCACATGACCCCGTTTCTCGCATAACAATATGGCCACCATCTCACTAGACAATGAAACCTCGACGCTTTCTCCAAGGATAGTGCGCTCTTTCCTGTCGTATTCTTTCCAGCTTGACATGACATTGGGACTGGCACCACACACCAACTCGCCGTGACAGACGACTGAACTCCCTACACGAACAGTCAGGCCATCTCCCCGGCAGGTGGCTGTAAGTGAATTGTGAGTTCTGTGAATTACTGCAGTACCTGCACTGATACAAACTCACTTGATGGCAGGGTTTCAATCCCGACATCAGAATCTGAAACATCCTGTCCAAGGAGCGTGAGCACGCGCTTCATGCTGTGATCAGAAGCGCCGCGGCTGCTGCTGTACCCGTCAAAGCAACCAGTACACGTGAGCGTGTCCTTGACTTGCTCTGGCGTGTAACGGCGACCCGTGATAACGAGGTACCGAAAAATCATCACAACATAAATGTCCACTGACGTTGCCCTGACGCTCCTTGACACCAGAGAACTGGTCTCTTGCCCGCCGCTTGACTGTTCGCTCGACAGCTCCTCGACAGTCTGGTGAAATAGCCTGTCGATCCGGCCGAGAACGAGTTGCCCTCGCTGCGGCAGGAGGGATATATCGTACCCGCGGACGAAGAACCGATCCATGAAAGATGCGAGATTCTTTTGCGAACCCGACGCTTCGTCTGGATGGCTGAATGACACGGACACGAGTCGAGGATGTTCCACCGCGGACAACGAAGGACGTGCGCGCTTGCGGCTGGAGTCCTGCCTTGATTGAATCTGATGCGAATGAGTTTGGCGCGCGACAACTTCATCGAACGCCTTGCGGAGGGCGGCGCCGGCATCCTCGAGGGGATCTGCTTCCAGCAATTCCGAAGCGTTTCCCAACACTGAATGAAAATCAATGCCCTCGGCGACAGACGCACTGAGATCCCCCGGCGGTCCCGGCGCCCCCCGCGACGCGAGTTGCATGCCCGCAGCAAACGCCACACGTGCGATGCTTGCGCCGTCGAAATCGTCCTGCAAGGGAGGCGAGGATGGTGGCGAGGGACACGGCGTCCCAGTGGCGGACGCGGGCGGAGGAGAACGAAGCATCCTCGGCAGTTGGCAGGGCGCGGCGCTGTTCCTTGTCAAACTTTTCCGTCTCGGCCGTTGTCAGGTTTTTGGCACAGCAAAACATGCTGGCGCCGCGCGGGCGCACATTTGTTGAATACGAACATGCATCTCACCACCGGTACGATCCAGCGGCAGTGCCTATCGTACTGCCTACCCACAGAATACCTAGAGATCGAGACTGGAGAGCGTCCTCACGGCCGGGGTGTCTTCCCGCGTGAGCAAGGCTGGGAGGGCCTTCGCCACGCTCCAACTTGGCGACTTGGCGCGGGGGGGGGCGAACTCCGGCTGCGGCAGCGGCCCGTCTTGCTTCGCGGCGAGGTCGGCTTCAGCGAACACCGTGGCGGCTTCCGTGACCGTCTTCTTATTCGGCGACGCCGTGAACGTCCTGCGCACAAAAAGTGCAACGGCACGGCACGTCCTGCCAATGCTGGCCGCCGCGGCGATCAACTGCGCCAGTGGCCTTGTCGAGGGGGCGGAGCTCGAGGGGGAGGACATAGCCATGGCCGCGTCCGATCGATTGTGGAGGGAAAGGGTGGTACACGACGAGCTGATGAGCGAGTTGGAGACGGCGAGGCCAGACACGTGCCCGATCGATTTCATGGACCTCGACGACGTTACCCGCGGGGACATGGTCGGGGACTTGAAGCGCAGGCTGAAAGGGGGAGCGGGAGAGGATGAAATCGCGCTGATGGAGAGGCTCGAATGTCTACTCCCAATGTCGACAAGGCCTGCATCTAACCCTACCTTGAACGGCAGATGGGACTTTGTCCTGAGCAAGGACGACATCGGCACGCAACTGATAAGAGAACTGTTACAACCTCATGACGAAGGCGGCGAGTCTTTGCGAACTTCACCAATCACGGGACTGATTGGTGGAGTGTACAAGCTCAACGGACTGTTCATGAGGATAAGTGACCAGCAATCTCGCGTGGACATCTGCCTAACTTCTAGCGTGGTCTTTGGGTTGGTGCCTATCGATGTGGTCATATCAACGAGCTTAGAACCAGCCGACGATGACCTCGGCGGAACGAGGTTTCTCGAGAAATTTGAGGGCGTGAGTGTGTCTGGGGTCAGCCTCCCCATGCCTTCTTCGTGGAGTCGGAAACGTTGCTTGGAGATATCCTACTTGGATGAAGACATCCTCATCGCGAGGTCATCTGGAGGGGAGCCCCATGTGCTGA
Organism: Thalassiosira oceanica; assembly: GCA_019693575.1. Taxonomy (NCBI): domain Eukaryota; phylum Bacillariophyta; class Thalassiosirophyceae; order Thalassiosirales; family Thalassiosiraceae; genus Thalassiosira; species Thalassiosira oceanica. The sequence continues at coordinate 4,588 of JAAMXK010008294.1, read as the reverse complement.
CAAGGTCAAAAGATTAGAACAATCCTTCAGTTAGTAATGGACAAGAGATTATTTTGTATCGTATGCATTTCCTTTCATCGCAGGGACCACATGGAGGAGACAACACATCAGATGATGTAACCTTCTCTACTTTGTGTTAAATCTACATTCTATTTTAAACATGTTTGACATGGAAATTGTATCTCAAAAATTGTGGGTCGGGGGTGGGTGGGTGGAAGACATGGAAATTGCATCTCAAAAATTGTGGGTCGGGGGGTTGAAGGGAGGTCTTTGTGTTCATAGCAATTAGTGTTGTTGACGTTGGCCTTGTATTTTGCATGTACATAGTGAAGTTGCCAGCTAGCAGTAGCTAGCGCTCAAAATCTAAAAGCTGAGGAGCTTGTCATCGCTCTCCGCTTCCACCGATGGAATGAATGAGGGTGTGCGCTTCATGGATGACTTTTTGTCGACGCCCGGCGAGGGAGCCGCGGCCGCGGCATATAAGACAGGCTTCCTCGAACCCGAATTCGCCTTCATCAGGGCCGCGAAAGCGTCAAGTCTACCTGTTGCGCTAAGCGAGGAGCCTGACGCCCACGACGAGTTGTTGGTCGATGCCAATGAAGGCTGCGAAGTATCGCTAGCGGCGAAGGCTCCCCAGACGGCGTTGCCGTTCTTGCTCCCCTCGGCTGGCTGCACCGTGCCCCTTGGTTTGGGGAATGCGAATGAACCGCCGCGGAAGTACGGCGTCGACGCCGCATAGTGAACGTCGGGTTGAATTTGGTCTGATGAAAATTCAGATACCATGCACGAGCTCCGCTTGCTCCTCTTTAGTGAGGCCGATGACGCCGAGGTTCCGCCAAAGGTCGACCTTTTCGACTGCTTTTGCTTGGTCGGCGGAGGCGCCCGGCGGTGGAGCTGGAACTGCTCCGCCGAGAACTGACCCGAGCAGAGACTTGATCTAGTAGACGAAGACCGTCTGTTGGCAGCTGTGGACGCCAGGACGGCATGTTCCTTGATCGATGTCGAGCTGAGGCCGCCGCGGATGGAGAACTCGCCGGAGAGTCCGCCAACGGAGGACGAGCCGCTCGCTGTGCGCTGGAGGGAGCTCAGACGGGACACCGAGGGTATTCGAGTCATGACTCTAGAGTATGCTTCCAGGAGTTTGTGGGTTGCGTTGGTCGTTCCTTCTTCTGACTCTTTGAGATTTCACACTTTGTCGGTCCACATTTGCACTACTTGACCACACAGCTACAGCACAACGCACAGGATCCTATGTAGCTCACAGACCACGAGTACTACCTAAGACGTGTTGAAGGTATGAAGAAGGCCTCACGATCACGCCTTCAACAAGCAAGGATCCTCTCCTCTGCCGCGCGGTATTCGCGGGCAGCGGTGACACTGATTTTCGTTGTTCGCGTCACGCGAAAAACGCTTGGATCTACACCGGTATCTTTCCCAAGCAACCCACGAGGTCGGGACGAGTGAAGCTAGCTAGTAGCTACCTATGTAGAGAGGCCAGAGCAAAGCTAAAGCAGGCAGAGAGGCTTGCGACTTGCTTTGAATTAGAAGGGAAGTTATCATGAATGAATAGGAAAGGTGCACATGGCGCACTTGTGCACGGCCGTGCAGCCTACAGGCAGGCGACAGGGCCGGCAGGAAGGGACGCTCAGCCAGCTGCTCTCAGCTCTTGCGCAATCTGCACTGCACATGCACAATATACAAAGGCCGTGCGCGATCTGCGCAATACATAAAGGCCGTGCGTGCGTGCAGCCGCGCGATTGGAAAATCACAGGTGGGATTTTTTTATGTGCAGTACAGTACACTAGCTAATAGTAGGCAAACCAATTCAAAGCGGTTGGAATTTCTCAGCAAGAACATGGACTACTTTGTTCCCTTTTCTAAGTTGCTACGATCTAGTTGTTGTTAGACCATTTCCTGATCGGAGTTGCGGTGGTTTGGCCTCGATCCACCGTTTGGATAAGCAAAAGATTTCCAGTGTCCTTAGATACTGGCGAAGGACAAATTCGTCGATCCAAGTCAATATCATTATTTTCAAGCCAATCGGAATTCAGAATCGTGATCAGCACCTCAAATAACCCCCAGAACATATTTTCCGGGTCATCTACGCCGATATTTGAAACATCAATCTGTTGTGCTCCCCTAGTTGTCGCCGATTGGCCGCGTGGCGCTTTAGCCACATGTCGTGTTTTGCCATTCTTTACAGACTTTACTCATACAGCCTCGCAGTGTAGCAGCATGATGCCAACTCGCCTGCATGTCATCATCGACAGCCTCGGCTCGGCGGCCGACTATTGGCAGAGGACCGCTGGTGAAAGGCTTCAGGGAGTTGGTGTTTGGTGTTTCGGTTTCTGAGGGTCGGACGGACGGGAGTGCGGGCGGTGTCGTGGTGTGGCACGGGCGAGCGGGCGGGGGGGAGGTGTGTTGTGTGTTTTGTGAGAGCGAGTTGGGCTGAGCGATCGCGATTTGTCGATCCAGATAGAGGGGTTCAGGTACCAAAAAGAAGGGATCACGACTACTACCATGAAGACGATGATGACAACCAGACAGACGGATAAAATCAAATCTGACCAAACTACTTTAATCATCGGGCCGCGAGTTAGAGCTAATAATCAGGCCTCGAGTTAGAGCCGTTCTATAGTTAGTTGGGGCTGGGGCTGCACACTTGGAGCCACTGGCGAGGCCTCATAAGAAAAAGGGGGCTGCTGCGACAAGAAAAATTCCAGAATGGATACGACATCTGTGTGCCCTAACTCAACGGACACACAGTAGACAGTAGCTGGCTGCCTTTGAATGCAATGCAATGTGCTTTACAAGACCACATCATGTTTCCAACACTCTTATCTACATAGTACTTACCTACAACATTCCAGTCATACTACTTACTTACCCACAACATTCTACAAAGGAGAAGGCGGAGGTCAACCAAACAGTTGGAGTTAGGCAAGGATATCTCTCCCAGTCTGCCAGTCATTTTCTATTCACCATGAATGCCTTCACTTCGTGGAGACGCTCGAACATCAGTGGGATATCATCGGACTCGACTAAGCATCCTTTCATCATTGACCGAACTCGTCACCAGACAACAGTGCGTAAGTCACAAGGCCTAGAGCGCCTCTTGCTACAGCGAAGTGCTGCTTTGAGTGATCCAAACGCTGTACGTAGACGATGGAGCATTCATTTTCAACTCGCGACACGACACGAGATGGAAATTGGACTCGAAATTGTCAACGAAATTTCCCGTGAGATTTGGACTGGAGATGCATGTGGGACGTAGATACAGGACAGATAGCCAGACCGAGTCGAAAACCAAGTGCTTGTATATCCCCGCGACATCATTCTACCGAATGCCTGATGATGAAGATGATGATGGAAACGTCAACACAGATGGTCATGAGATTCTTTCTCGCCGAGAGAAGAAGACGAAGCTCACTACTATGTTCAGCATGACAAGGAAGTAGCAATGTCTTGCACTCTCTATGACAACTCGAGCGAGACCGACGTCATTCATCTCACTGATGGCTTCATTGACTGCTGCAACAACTTCCCTACTAGGCTCACACATCTCTTTCAACCTGTTCAAAATTCACTTGCGACTTGTGGCGGCGTCTTCTTGGTTTGAACCGATGAAAAATGTCTGGTTCAACCCGCTCATTGAGCTGAAGGCAAAGGATTTCCTAACAAGGGTTGCTTGCACTACTGTGGGGATGCAAAGCGCGGGTACTACGAGATGCACACTACTGCCAACTAAACACATTCCACCATACCCACCTCTGATGTATTCTTGGAATTAGCAATACGCGAGTCATTGACGAGCATATCACTAAAGAAAAAGATACGAATTTTCGACGAAATGACTGGTCAGCTTAGTCGATGGCTCCCAAATGCTCTTGACAACCGACGTGGAATTACCACATCGATAGACTCAAGTACCCCCACTGTGTGCCTTAGGCGGACGGGCACACAACAACTTCAGTGTTACATATATGTGATCTACATGTCCACATCGCTTGACGCACAACTAGCTACATAGTCTTAATAATTACTTAACAAACCAGTGATACTACCAGGGAGATCCCTCAACCTCAGTCACAACCCCAAAAACCCAGTACTCCACCCCATGCAAATTGACCAGAACCGGCCGGCATCGGCAACCACCCTCACCGCCAAGGCACCGTCGCCGGAGAGCACCATCTCCCAGCCACGAACGCAATTCCAACTCAACTTTCGATGAATGAAACATTGGTTGGAAATGACTGGGAAGTATCAACAAGAGCACTTAGAGTCCACCCACCAAAGAGCCACAGGTGGGGAGATCAAGTCAAGTTTCAGGAGACTTTGTTGCCTAAAGTTTTATTCTGACAAGTACTTTCCCGACCTTGAAATATCACATGAACAGGGTACGGCATTGTTCCAGATATATACAACAATGCAGCATACGAATTTCATAGGGATGGATCCGGCCAATCGAATAAGTACATATTTATTTTTCTTTCTGATTACACCCTTGATGAACTTTTTTCCTGCGTGACCCGCACAGGGTTAGAAATAAGTAAGACTTACGCCTTAAGTATAAGTAAGCTGGTATTGC
>JAAMXK010008263.1:0-13917 GCA_019693575.1 Thalassiosira oceanica | reverse complement strand
AACACCGTTGGTCCAGCGAGGAGTGTTCCTCGCTTTCACGCCTGCGGTTGCGAGTGCTGCGAGGGATTCAGCGTCGGCCGTCAGCAGCATGGAGCGCCGAGGGGACGAGGGAAGGAAGCGCAAGCTCGAAGCCTCGAACATCGAAGGATCGCCCGTCGCCTTTGACACCATGGATTTGAAGAATCTCCTCGACCGTATGCAGTCCCAGATCGACGGGCTGGTGGCCATCAACAGCACACTCCAAGCTAGGCTCGACGGCCAAGCCGAGAGACAAGCCCAAGAAGTCAACGGGCTCAGAGAGAAATGCGAAGTGTTTGAATCGAGGTGCGGTTCCCTGGAAAGATCCATCCAGGTGCTCAAGAAGGACGTCGACTGGTCGTACTCTGCCCCTTCCATCCCACGAAGGCACTGGATCGAGCAGGGACACGACGAGGAATACGCTGACAAAATGGAAGATATTCTCTGCCGCATCAAAGGTGACGTGACGAGCATTAGGAACGGTGAAACTATCTCTTGCACATGCTTGGACTACTATGGTCAAATGGCAGTCCTGCATGACGATGCCCTGCTGCCCCATTTCAAGGAGCTGGCAGATGCCATTCAGCTGTCAAAAGGTATTCAAGAAATTAATATTGACAATCTCGAACTGCATCCGTCAGCACTCGGTATCCTGTTTCCAGCGATGGAGGGAAAAGTGAGAAATATTGACATGCGCAACATCGGATTTCCTGGTCCAGATGCCGTAAAATGTTATGAGATCATCGCCTCATCGATCAGGCGCAATCATGCGTTGAAGACACTGACATGGACCGACAATCAGATTCCATCAGATGATCAAGCTGACCTGCTCATTGATTCTGTCATAAAAAATCGATCCATCAAAAACGTTAGATTGGAAAACTGCTTCAATCAGAGCGGTGCCAATGGATGCAGAGCGTTGGCTGCCTTAATGACGTGTGGAAGACCTGTTGATTGGATCGATTTCAGAGGAAACGCTTTATCGGGCATTGACGACGTGGCGGCCGCAGTGGCTTCGAACCTGCAACTAGAAGCATTGAGGATTTGTGACAACGAGCTCAATGACAGAGATGCCGAATTGATTGCACAAGCCCTGAAGCAGAATACAAACCTTCAACGGTTGGACCTGGGAGGCAACAGCATCAGTAACAGCATTACTTCCGCTGGATTTGAAAAGATAAGATCGACCATCTATGATCCTTCAAGCTTGAATGCAATGGAATCTTGCAATCATACATGCTGGGTTGTGTGCGTGGAGGGAAATGGCTATGACATGACGCCACGTCAGCGTCGGAATCGAAAATTGTACCAGCTACTGTCAACACGACACTTGGACGGCAGCAATGCCCGCCACTTGAACGCAGAGTTGGGGGAGGAGAAATTCACCATCAAGCTTGTGCCGAAGGTGCTTCATTGTATCAAGCACTATTCAAGTGACCAAACGGCAGATTCGTCTACGCCACTTTCAATAACCTTCGAATTGATCAAGTCTTGGATGATGCCCGAACTATTTGAACACCATTAAATCCATTGCGGAGGAATGAAAGGTGAAAGTTGTCAAGTGGATCAAAAGCCTGTCGCCGCTTGCTTTGGGTGGATACAATATAACCCTGCCTATATCAAATTTATTCTAGTTCCATGTTCTCCACGATCATCATTTAATATCTATTGCTCATTTTAGCCGGGCCAGCACGTAATTTTTTCACTGCGTTCTTCCTCGGCGTGTAGCAGGAGACCATATCTCCCGCCTGATACAGCGCCAGAACATCGTACCTAACAAACAATTGGAACAACTTGCCTTCCTCGTCCTGCGTGGGCACCAAGACCCTGCATGTGGGCGTTGTCTTCTCCTCACTGTTATCCCTCAGGTGCCAATGGCAGGCACCCTTCCAAGGACTTCCGTAAGATTTGGGCCCCGCCCCTCTCAACAGGGAAAGGGACCACAGGCAGGGTCCTTAGAAGGGTGATGCGTGTGGCTTCTCTCTAATTTAGAGTTAGCTCTTTGCCCGTTACAGGAGTATCTGGAAAAATGTATGTTGAGCGGTGGTCGGGCCGGTGCAGGGTCCGATTGGCGGTCGCTGATGATGTGCTTGAATGAGTTGTGGAGAGGACTGCGAGTGCTTTCGTAGTATGTTGTCCGTATTTTTTGGCGGAAATGTTCGCGTGGGGTGGACGGCAAGGCCGGCGGACGGGCGGCGTTGCTGATGCGCCGTCGTCCCCATTTGCCCCACACGGTGCCTTGCTTGAGCTAGGGGTATGTGTGATAGCTATCAGGGCTAGCTAGCTAGCTCTACTGCTAGCTATGTAGCTAGGGTGTGCCACAACGGGCGTTATTCTTTGTAGGTGACACGACGCGTGAGCGGGCGGGAGGTATTATGCGTTGAGAGAGCGAGTTGGGCTGAGCGGCCGCAATTTGTGGATGCAACTTTGTCGTAAAGGGGTTCAGGTACCGCGAGCCATCAAAAAGTAGGGATGACGACGACGACGATGATAACCTTACAGAAGGACAAAATATCAAATCTGATCAAACTACTTTGTGCCCATATCCGCCAGTTAGAACCAATCCGGTTGGGGACGGGGCCGCGCACGTGGCACCGCTCATGCGCGGCGATCTGGCGGGGCCTCAAATGTAACAAACAGGGGCCGCACCAACAAGATGAAAGACATGATGACGAAACGATACACTTTCGGTTTCTAAATGAAGGCACGTTGGCAGAGAGGTCAGGCATTCTCGTTTGGCAAACGATGAGTGAGTTTGATGCCTCTAGAACAAGTTAGTGCTTAGTTACATGGAGTAAAGTGTAACAATTTTAGTTTTTAATTTCGGTCCTCACCGGATCCTGCATCGCTTGTACCGTGGGCTCCCTATGTAGTGCCACCACTGTGCGCGCATAGCCAGCAATTGCCCGCGTCCAGACATTCCGCCCGCCCGCCTTGCGGCGCGGACTCGGCGCTCTCCTCCGCGCCTAGATACCGGGCGGTGGATCGAACCAGTGTCCTACTTCATAAGGACACTTATTCGCCGCCCGGATAACCGCTGTATCCTATAGCGCGCACAGTGGTGGCGCTACATAGGGAGCCCACGGTACAAGCGATGCAGGATCCGGTCCAACACCTCTTTGTCCTTGCTAGTTTGAGCTTAGAAAGACCACTGGAGTCCGAACGAACTTCTATTTTGGTTGCCGTCGGAGCCTATCTGACTGCCGCCGTACGCCGGTCAGCGTTCTGCCGCCGAGATGTTGTAGAATTCCACCACGGACGCCAGCCGATCCCAGAGCACGTCCGTCACTGCGTGGCTTAGGTAGGGCGCGGTTCTCCACGGGCCTCCTGTAGCGTTCGAACCATGGATCTGACCACATCCGAACCAGGAGGTCTGGTCTGGCCGAGCTCCCCGTAGACTCTGAAGTTGAGGCCCCGCTCGAAGTCCTCCATGGAGCCCAGCAGCCTCAGCCTCCGCATGTTGACCTTGAGGCCACGGGGCAGGCCGTGGTCCCGGAGCATCTCCAGCTCGAAGGACTCCCCGTAGCCGGCGCCGTCCAGCAGCCGGTAGGGCGTAACGCAGTCGTGGTCGACGGAGGCCAATCTCGACGGTGGACAGCCCCCGAAGAGGAAGAACAGGTTGTTGGTCCGGTCCCGGTAAAAGCGGTCGGCGTGCCCCGTGAGGTAGTCGAGGACGTGGGCGGCGACCAGCTGTCCCATCACGCCGGTGTCGGAGCACGGCCAGAGCTCGTGTCCCGGGGACGGGTGGGCGCGGACCCGGCTCCTCGCGCTCCGGACCCTCCCGGCCTCGTAGCAGAGGGCCCTGGCGGCGTCGCGCCCCGCGTCATCCCCAGTGGGGGGGAGGCACGTGTTGTACCGGCCGTCCCGCACCAGCCAGGCGGTCGGCCGTTCCACTCGATCCTAGCGGTCCGGCACTCATGCAGGTCCAGGGTCGCGTCAACGAGGTCCGAGATCGCGGCGATCTCTGTTTTGGGGAAGAGTCCTCCCGGCCGGCCGCCGTCGGCGATCCGCAGCGCCGGGAGGATGTCTCCGTAGTGCTGGAAGGAACGTCGGGGCGGACGGGGTGAGAAGTCGAGCGGGAGGGTTCGCAGGCTTCCCACCCAGGCCAAACGCGACGAGCTCCGTGGCGTGCCGGAGGTCGGGAGACCTCCAATTCAGGCCCATGCGCCTCCACGCCACCGCTGCGTCCTCCTCCCCTGGGCCGCCGGGACCCCCCGGCCGCCGCCTCGCTAGCGCCGACGCTGACCAGGCGGGTTGGCGGCCGGCTCGACGGCGGCGGCTTCCGGGGCACAACCGACGTGGCAGCGTCCGTGACAAGAAAGTGCGCGACGAGGCACAGGAGGCTTGCGCCGGCCACCGTCCATCTCCTCCTCCGCCTCCTCGTCGAGTCGGAGCAGCGGGCCCTCATCTCTCCCTCATCTCTCGGCAATCTTGGCTCATCGACTTGAATTGTGTGCAAGTAAGTCTTCTTTTACAACAATGTTAAGGTACTACTGTACGAATCTGACTACCGAGGGACTTTGGCTCTTAGATAGAGCCAAAGTGTTTACGATACCGTTGCGCCACTGTTGGTACAGACCATATCTCACGGGGATGAAGTTCTGTGTGCAAGTCTTTTTACAATAATGTTAAGGTACTACTGTACTAATCTGTGTGTATGTCTTTTTACAATACGTTAAGGAGGCGACACTATGCCAGACCCACAGCACGGGAAGCTTACCAAACAGCGGAGGACAATCATAGTAGACACAGAAACAGACCGAGAGCCAGCATGTCTGGCTATGCTCGGTGGTGGCAGAACTTCATACCCGAAGGATATGGTCTGTACCAGCAGTGGAGGAATGGTAAAAACTTTGGCTCTCTCTAGGAGACAAAGTCCCTTGGTAGTCTGATCTGTACAGTAGTACATATGTCTTTTTACAATATGTTAAGGTACTACTGTACATATCAGACTGTGTGTGTATGTCTTGTTACAATAAATGTTAAAATATCAGACTGTACAAATCGATAAAGTTCTGTGTGCAAGTCTTTTTACAATTGAAGTGCCTCTCTATTGAACGCAACACAACCCCAGGTTTCGCAATGAAGGCAGGATTAACTTGTTGACATAAGTGAGCAATTCAATAGAACACCCCCAATCTCTATTCTGGCGACTACGACTTTTTATATCTCATGTGCCTCCTTGCAGCAAGGGGTCTACCTGATTCACCTTCAGTTGTCCTGTTGTCCTGTAGTTGACTGCTTTTGGCATATTTTCAACAGGGCTCATAGATCTATTTGAGCCTTGCCTTGTATGTTAAGATGCTGGTGAACATCGGTAGGGCAGGCTAGACAGTTGGTTGCATCCTGCGAAAGCTTGACATGTAGATCAAGAAGATGAAGGGCTGCTGCAGAGAAAAGACGAAAGATGCAGCTCCCGGCGCTCTGGCGGCCTCGGACCTCAAAGGCCGCATCTGATGTTCTTGGCGAGTGAGCTGAGGCCCAATGATCGTTCTGGCCGATCTGCGATGTAGCCCCTCCTAGAAAAAATAATAACAAATAAAGGATAAAAGGATAAAAGACGAAAAGACATATCTATGTTTTGCTAGGTTAAAGTTAACCGTTGCCAAATGTTCCTCGTCAATTATTCTATCTATCGAATCTATATCCTCCTCAGTTGACCGATTGTAGTCCTTGAATGGACCGATTTCTGTACTCTTTCCATCTTTCTTCACAGCTTTGCGTTGCGCTGTTCTTCGTGTCGCAGCTGTCCGAAGTGCTGCTGGTCGACTGCTCCGTCCTGGCCGTGCCCTCTTGCTGTCTTGAGATACATGTAGATTCTGTCGCATCCATCGACATCGACTCAACGATGGACGGCCAGCTGCTAGTAATCTCACTAAGCAGTTGTTCATCATATGGGCCGTTGATGTTGAGCGACGAAGGCGGCGTGAGCGAGCGCGGCCGTAGCTGGGGATGCTGCAGTTCGAGCGGCGAAGGAGGCATCTCTTTGGTCTCTCCCATGTGTACCTCCAAGGAGCTGTCAGAAGATACGCTGCACGATGAGGTAGCCGTCTTGCGAGAGTGTGCACCGGCGACGCCGCTCAAAGGGGGCGAGTGGTTGGAAACGCACTGCGTCAGTATCGTCGAGGCCGTCGACGAGGACGATTCGGTTTCGGCCGTGCAGACAGAGTTACACGAGTAGGCGTAGCCGCTGCCCCCGCACCTCTCCAGTCGTTCCGCCGGTGGAGCGGAACAGATCGAGGTGCAGATGTCCATGAAGAGACCGAGGTCGTCGCGCCCGCAATCGTAGCCGCTCGACGGCTCCTCCTGCGCGGGATCTTCGTCGGCATCGTCGATGAGAGTTCGGCCAATGCGGCACAGTCGCCGCGACTGCTTGGTTGTGCATGTGGCGGACATGAGATTGGAAGAAGAGGGGAGAGGGAAGATGAGTCTCCTCACTTGGTTGCGTCTCTGCTCTCTTTGCCTTTGCCGAGGACTCTGCTTCGTTGCGGACGAGGACCCCGGCTTTGCCTGAGAACAAGCCTCTTCTCGCGCCGAGGAGGCGAGGTTTTCAGGAGGTTTTCCATTTTGAAATAAATTTAAATTCAGGAGGCTTGCCAATGAACACAGTTTTCGAAACCATTTCGAAATCAGACAAGCCATCTGCAAGCCCCAGTAGTACATCCGACTCCCACGGTGAAACCCGTCGAGCATGTTTGATAAGATTTGGTGCGGGGAGTTGAGCTTACCAGGGATGCTTTCAGATCAACGAGTGAAAGCCTTCGCGATCCACATTCGGAACTCATACCAGAAGCTCATGCGGCGACACTCACATACACACTCACTTCCCCATAATCATGCCCCAGCTGCCACAGATACGTCTTAAGTAGCTACTAAAATAACGATAGAGTCACACACATCAACGACAACAACCAACATGTCAGTCCCGGGTCTGTAGAAACAGAGCGCACGTGCGCGCGAGCGGAGCGAGCCGCACACGTGCGCTCTGTTTTGTTCTGTTTTGTTGCTTCTACTGCAGTTATTAGGTGGAGTCGAGCTGCTGCGTCCATATAACCATTCTGCTACTGGTTGTAAGTAAGTAGTAGCTAGCTCTACTTATGATACGGCTGCATAAACCAGGAATGGATAATTTATTTGTGTGTCCCCCTCTTTGGGAACAGTATATAGTGCGCAAATTAGTGGGCATTAACCAATATAAACACGTTCCTAATATGCTAAATTCCGTTCAAATCAGCGCGTATGTTGGGCCTTTTTTTCTGAGTGGGCGGCTCACGATCACTTCCTAACTACATACGAACAAAACAAGCCGTACCGACCGAGGCACCTTTGGGCCCCGTTGGCAATGATGACGGGCCCGGATCGGAGCCGCCACCACATGATCACGTCGGCTATGTCTAGACGTTCATGCTGAGCCGCCGGCGGTCTCTGGCGGCCGTCGGAAACCCGAGCTTTCCCTGCTTTAAGGCCTACTATCTACCTCGACGATTCGTGCTCGCCGAATCGACGCCGTTGGCTTTCGAGGAGGACGATTCCTCCCCGATGCAGCGGTCTACGGAATGTCCGAAGGCATATACTACCATCTCCGGAATCGGAGCATTCTGGCAATGCCCCCCGCTCCGGCGTAGGTAGATTCGTTCGTCATCATCGTCAGGTGCAAAGATCGACTACCTATCTTGACAATCGTAGGTCGAGATGGTTGACCCACCGATCTTTGCACCTTCATCTTTCCCCGATGTGGCGGTCTACGGAGGAACCGGAGGCATATGCTACAATCTACACAATCCGCTCATTCCGGCACTGTGCCCCGCTCCGGCGTAGGCGGATTCCTTCATCGTCATCGTGAGGTGCAAAGATCGACTATCTATCTTCCTATGTATCTCGCCCGACCACCGACCAACAGACTTTGGACCTCGATCTCTCCCCCATGCAACGGCGCCCAAAGGCACCGAAGACAAGGGCTACAATGTGCGAAATCAGGGGATTCCGACGCAGTGCCCCGCTTCGGCGTGGATGGATTCCTTCGATAACATCTTCAGGTGCAAAGATCAGCGATTTTTGGCCATGAAGTGATCATTAGCGCGGTTAGGAAAATAAAGGCCCTGTTGCTAGCAAACCCAACAACCCAACCAGGGCAACAAAGGGCAGCTGAGCTGCTGCGTCCTAATTTAATTTCAAGTGATTGACAGCATCTCAGAGATCAACAGCCAACAACATGTGCTCTTGATCAGATTTTCATGCAGATTACAAATTTGCTGCAACCGTTGGCGTTTGATATCCAATAAGCCTGCGCCCTGATGGAGGGTATTAGAACTGAGTTCCTCCGCGCCTCACACAAGGAGATTCGCTGCGGGTGATTCTTTTTGGGAGGGCAAAAGGATGAGAGGGATAGGAGGGGAAGGAAGGCCTGCAATCACCAGGAGAATTACAGGCAGACAACTACCTAGATTCCCACACACAGAATCATGCACCAGTCCAGTTACCCCGCAGATACCCTCTGATAAATAACGATTGAGTCACACATAATTGGTATAAAATTCGAACAGACAGTAGTCAGATGCAGTGCGTAGATAAGCCCTCACGCGATGACAGCCCAAGAAAACTAAAAGGACGCGGCAGGAGGTCCCTGTGCAAGTTGTTCTAACAGCATTTTTCAGAGTCAGTCCAGGTCAGCTCTCCGTGGTGACAAATTTGAAAGCTGGCAGCGGTGAGAGTTCCCGCAAAAGGGAGAGGCTTGGCAGCCTCACAACAAAGCAACTTCCGGACCACAACGGTCTTGGACGTCTCCAGAGTAGCTACAGCAAGGACGAGAGGACCACAACATAAATATCTTCTCTCCATGAACCTAAACACTTACAAATTGTTCTAGATAGAGGCAATGACTCACTCATCTTTTGCCGATCGATTCTTGATATCCTCTGCCAAGGTCCCTTTCATTTAGAAACATTTAGAAACCGAATGTGTATCGTTTCGTCATCATGTCTTTCATCTTGTTGGTGCCAGGAACTGGTTCGACGTCACGGACGTAAAAATTGACGTAGAATTCTCTCTTTGACAAATCGGCTGTCGTGTTCAGCAGGGTACGCTCCTTCTTCCCGGCCTCTGCGATCTTGTCGTCAACGAACGAACAGTGTACGCTGTCCGTCATCGCGATGGCATCCTCCTTAGTTAGGGGTCCAACGCCCTTGTTTGCAAACACCTCGTTGCCCTTGTTGTTGTATAAGTTGTTCAAGAAGTCCATTCTTGCAAAGGTATTGTGCTCCGCTTCGGGGTCGTACTTCGGAAATGTCGACGAGTCCGGGAACGAAGACACGGGATGGTTCGTGCAGTACAAGGGCTCATTAGGTTTGCGGTCCACAAATACGTAGTGCTGAGTCTTGGCGTCGATCTCGAAGATGCATGCGTCCCCGGTCGCGTCGACGAGCACCATGTGCCCCGTTAGGAAACGGTACAACACACGGTTCATCAAGATCTCCTTCTTGGCCTCTTTCACGGTGGCGCACTTTTCCAGGAGCAACGGCCCAAGAGCCAGGTAAGGAACCCCGCTCATCTCGGCTCCGGAGGGTGGAGAGCCTTCCTTTCCGATGGCTGCGCGCATGCATGGTGTGGATAGCGTATGCACCGGGAGAAGAGAAGGAGGATCAGAGACAAAAGAAGACTCGCCGAAGCACCACGACAAACCGACGCACCGAACGGATCGCTAAGCTGGGTGAAGTACAGCCCTTTCTCGTTCATACCGTCGACGTAGGGATTTAGCATTTCCATGCCACCCACAAGGATCGTCTTGTACCCTTCAGTGGGGCGCTTTTCCAACACGAGCGACCGCGACCAGCAGTTGTACTCGCCCTCTTCCAAGGGCAAGTCCAAGAAACCCTTCCACAGGTTCAGCGCAAAGATGTCGAAGTTGCGAGAGGTGAATACTCCGCCGCCCGATTTCTCGATTGGCAGGGCCACAAATGAGCAGAAGTTGAACGGCGCGTCGCCGCTCTTCAATTGGGCTTCCTTGGGGATGTCCGTGAAGTCGTAAGGGATCTGCGTCGCGTCGTGCTCCACATCGTTTTCGTCAAGGCCGAATGCCTTCAGGACGCCCTTGCTCATGCGAGCCATGTTGGGAAAGTTACGTTCCATGTACGCCCTGTGGGCCTCGCCGTACGTCGCGTTGGTGTACTTCGCGAGGGTCTTGACGCCGTAGTCGCGCTGGGCGATCTTCGCGAGCTCGTATCCCATCTCTTCGTGAGTACCCTCGACGATGATGTGGCGAGGTTTCATGTAGCAACCGCCGGCGCCATAATCCACCTCGGGGTCATAGACAGGTTCATCTTTCACAATAGACATCTTCCCAGATCTTCTGCTTCTTCTCCGTTTTGTGAACCCCGTTACTTTGTCAACTAAGTTTTGTGAACCCACGTTGGCACGTTGGTGATGCTGAATCCGCGTTCGAGCGAGGCGGGCGGGCGGGCCCACCGCCCCCTTTTGAAGGGGTGCCCTCCCTACCGCGCGCAGGCAGCAACAACAAGGAACGGTCGGCACGCGTCCGACACACACACACACACATTCCCGAGATCGTCTCCGCGACGAGGCGGGAGTTGCACGAACTCGCGGCCGTCTCCGCGACGAGGCGGGAGTTGCACGAACTCGCGGCGGAGCTGAGGACGAGCGGCGCGGCCACCGCCGCTTCGATCGAGTCGCTCCGGGGACAAATCGGCGCCACGGAAGGTCAGGTCACTTATGTCAGTGGGAGAAGCCAAGCAGAGGAGGGATCAAGGAAGCATACAAGACGATGAAGCAAGAAAATGAACACGATGAAAAGTCGTGGAAAGTGGGAGAAGAGGTCTATGCATGGTTGCCTCGTTCGCTCTATACCTCCAGCCGCGCAGGAGGCCATCTGACCTTTGGTCGGAGGATGGAATTGCATCAAAAGAACCCCGTGGCGTTGAAGAAAAGTCTAGAGAGCTGCGCTGCTGCCTGCACGCACGGTTGAGGAGAACCTCGTGGCGTAAGAAATCATCTGGACAGGCTCGAAGGTTTTTGAAAAGTGATGATTGAGTAACATGCGACCACATATTTGAAACAGAGATTATTGATTAGATTATTGAGCAGTTGCAGAGATAGAGATCGTAAAGTATATCATTGTGTTGTTTCAACTCTGTTCACAAAGCATTTCAATTGTTATATTTTAGAACCCTAACACATCCCTAACACATCGTATATCCCTGATTTTACCCTCCCCAGCAAGCAGGGAATCGCCATTCTCAGAGTCTCTGCAACTCATTCGCATCACGCACGAGCTCCCTGGCCGAGACACCATGCACTGCCGATGCGAGGAGCAGGGTAGAACCCTCTAGCTTCTCGATCGGGTTGACGTTGTCGCGTATCACAGTGCCCGTCAGATCCTTCTCGAAGCTGTGCGTCATCGCGACTACGACGTGCAGCTCAGAGTATGCGATTGCAAGCGATCCGCTGCGGCTGAGCGCGTCGAGGAGGTCGAATGCCTTGCCCTTCTCTTTCCGTATCTCTTCAGCGTCGAGGCCGTACCTCTCGGGCTTGGAAAGAAGGTTCGCCTGGCGATTTCGTGTCCAGTTTTTGCTAGTCTTGATAGTAGTGGAACGCAGTGACGCCGAATCCCCTTTCCCCTCCACCGAATGATCCAGCTGCTTCGGAATCAACGTAAAGTCAACCCTCTCTGGAGTAATACTATCACCCAGATCCCGTCGTTTCCCTCCAATGCCATTCCTCTCCGACTCCTTTTCCGATTGGCCTGTTGCACCTTTGTGTTTCTCCGTATGGCCCACTGGCACTGCACACTCTGTGCCCTTTTCGATCGGCTTGGGTGGGCTGACATCAATGCCGCCGTCTTGGAAGATCTGGCTCGTCTTGCCGTGTGCCTGAGAAGAGATGGTAAAATGGCTATTGGAACCGCTCCTCCAATCGCCGATATTCAAGAAGTTGATCTCTTCTTTTCGCTGCATCGACTCCATTTCATCCATGTCCGCTTTCACACGTTCGTCTTTCAGCTGCTTCTCTTTCTGATACTCGATAACATCTATGACCGCCTTAACATTAGCCTTGATGTTTGCAATCTTGTCCTCGAGAGCTGCAGATTCAGAATGGCCATTGTAAGAAAGCAGATCAGAAGGCACCTGATACTCAATGAACAACTCCATCAAGTCTTGCGTTAGCTTCATTTCCTTGTCCAACGCATCGGCCGGAAGCCCCAGCAAAGTCTCGAGCTGCGGCTTGACCTGGACAATGCATATGCCAAACACAGACGACGACAGCTGCATTGAGCGGTAGGCCTGGGCAAAGCGCTGCTGTTCCGGCGAGAGGGATTTGATTGCATCCTTGAACTCCTTGCCCGTGGGAATCTCCTCCAAAAGCAATGGAATGAGCAGCTCGTCCTAAATGTGGTTAGTGGGGCGAGGAGAAGAAGTACCGTTGTTGTCGTCAACGAGCGAGGTGCTTGACTCACCTTGTTTTGAACTATAACTGCATCCTTAGGATCGAGTGTTGTACTGTCCACCATGGTGCCTGTCACCATAATGAAAGCCGAAAACTGCCTTGCCCTAGCCACTAGTTGATAGTTTTTCTGGTCTTCGCCGAAACGGTGGTTCATCCAGCCATGCAGGTACTGGTTGCCAGAGAGCTGAACCTGCGTGGCTGAATTGAGCGCAACATTTAGCGTAGACCCGATGTTGACCTGTCTAGAATGAGCATGTATGCAATCATTTTTGCCGTCCACGGTTTCGATGCTGATCAGACCGGTGGGGTAATGCTCTGGTCGCCGAATTGACAGCGAGAATGGCTCGGGCGCGGGCGACAGCAGTCTTGCGTCGTGGTAGCGGACGTATGCCTGCAAATCGTCCTGAGTCAGGCGCTTTCCGATCGCAGCAACGAGCTGGCTCTCCATCATTGACTCAATATAGTCCATCGTTTCTTCGTACTGGATCGAGAGACTGCGTAGATTCCTCAGCACAGCCCCCAACTCGATCTCGGCGGTTGTGGTGACTATATATTCGCTAGCATCAAACGCCCCGGCGCATGTCTCGAGCACTCCTTGAAGAGATCTTGCATGCTCATTTGTCAGCTTGGTCAAGTCGGACGACGAAAGGAGAACATTCCTGTCTGTATTGTCTTCGTGACTTTGCGCTTCAATCTTTATCATGCAGCCAGGCACAACCTCGTCCTCTGAATTGCTCGATCGCTCAGGTCTGTCCTCCATCAAGGGTAAGATTGGGTTGAATACCGGATCTTCCAGGTAGTTCAAATTGCTCATGTAACTCCGCCGGCGATCTTTTTCAAGTGCAGGATTATGCTGGGCTCCAATCCGTGCTAGACCTGCATAGAGGCCCGTATGGATTTGGCCTATCCAAGAGCTCAGCCGGCCCGAGAACACGATCGCCTCGTCGACGTCATCATTTCTCCTGGGCGTCTTGGTAGATTCGCGCGAAGTGTCCACCTTGAACTGGGATGCCATATCATCAAGGTTCACTTGCTTCAGTAGCCAAGTCAGAGGTAACTCGTAGCTCTGAGGCGAGATCCTGAGTCTTGAGCTCTCCTTGGCCTGCTTGACGATGACACTGCTACTCTTGTTCGACATGAGCACCGTCCGCTCATCGACTGATGTCCCCGAGTAGATAGAAAGGGACCACTCTAACTTGACATCGTAGTGAAACTCAGTGACATGACGCACAGCCTTCAGGGTTTTGGTCTTGTTGAGAAACCATCGTATAGAGTTCTCTCGTGAGTTGAAACATAGGCCAAGAGGCGAGGGTTCGCCAAGACCGCGCCAGCTTACCTTGAAAACATTGGTGGCTGCGCCACCAGCAGTCTCCTCGGTCTCTTCGTGGCTACGATCCATCGGGACCTTCACTTTGACCTCCTTCATGAAGGTCGGAGTCGTGG